>JAVSBV010180771.1:0-13244 GCA_033117975.1 Parotocinclus spilosoma | reverse complement strand
TCTGTTCCACTTTTGGGTGTATTTCATAAAGTTTGTTGGTGGTTTGTGTGTCCCATTCAGTTTGCCATTTTTGTTTTCCATAGTTGAGTTTGCATCTCATTTGCATAATCAAACAACTTTATTTTCCTTTCCAATTATCTTGAAACTGTGGTGGCCTAATGGTTAAAGTAATGGACTATGGACCAGAAGGTCCAAGGTTTAAATTCCACCTCTGCCACAGTTGGGTCCTTGAGAAAGGCCCTTAATCCAGAATTGCTTGGATTGTAAGACTGTATTTATTGTAAGTAGATCTGGATAAGGGCGTCTGCTGAATGCTGTAAATGTAAAATGTAATCTTGCTTAATAAAATAAAATTCTTCTTTTTTGAATCGCTTCATATTCATTTAGAAATACCCCCTACATTTTGTGAGCAGTGTGTTTGTAGGTAAGTGTAATACAGCTAATTCAAGAACCAGTGTGAAAAGTTTTTCTAGTATTAGGTCTAAACAAAGGTTTACCTTCTCAAATTCATTCTCGTTCCTGGCTTTGCTGGACTCTTGTTTTAGCCTGTCATTATCACTCAGCGATGAAATATCTTGAAAGAATGCTACATGCTTGCGTTCTAAAAGACAGTCAAGATTTGTTTATTTAATTCTTTAAGTATGTTTGTAAAGTGTGGATTGTTTTTTGCAGTCTACCTTTAGGGTTCTGCTTAGTGTCTTTGCTTTCTTTCGACATATTAACAGCCCTAAAGGTGGAAATCAGCTCATTCACAGCATCCTCCACATGCCTGCTTTGGCGGTCCAAATTCTTAGCAGACTGCTTACACAAAGCCTAAATTTGAAAGTGAATAAATTAAACACTTAAATAATATTAAGTTAAATTAAATCTTAAATAATATTTTTTTCAGTGTGGTATTCGCTCCAACCACAGTACTGACTCTGCCCTTCTGCGTGTTCTTAGTCACCTTTAACTATCTGCTGATACTGGTTCAGTTTCCATTTGACTATTTTTTGGACCTTACTGCTGCCTTCAATATAATCAACCACAGATTTCTCCTCACTCGACTGACTGAGATTGGACTCGGAGATTGGATTGTTGGTTTAAAGCTTATTTAACTAACAGGCATCATTTTGTTAAGATTGGGAGCTAAGTATCAAATACAGTGCTTATCAGTCAGGGTGTCCCTTAGGGTTTTATACTTGGGCCCCTGTTATTTATCATTTACATTCTCCCACTTGGTAATATTTTTATCTTAGTTTACCATCTTAGTTTTAAACCCTCTGATCCTTTCGTTCCCACCTCTCTAACTGTATACATGAACTGAACTCTTGGCTCTGTCTAAATTTCTTACTATTGAATACTCATAAAGCAAAATTTTTGTTCGTTGGTACAAAGTATGCTGTTTCTTCCTTGTCTACTGTGATTTTTTCTGTAAGTGAAAGTTCCCTCAAACCCTCAGTGTCCTTTTTTGATCATGTTTTCTCTTTTGAGCCCTACATAAAATATCTGTCTCAATTTGCCTTTTTCCATTCTCGAAGCATGTTTCCCATAGATCAGCTGAGACTCTTGTTCATGCTTTTGTGACTTCTCCTCTATAGGCTCCCTGTTAAGTCACTTTGCACTATGTAAATTATTAAAAACTTACTCTGGTCCTCAAACCGCTTCACTGGCTGCCAATGAATTAATGTAAGAGTTCAATTAAAAATTCTGTTTCTAACTTATGAGGCTCTTCACATTCTAGCCCCTGTTTATTTATCGGACCTTCTTAAGTATTACATTCCGGCCCGGAATTTAAGATCTTCATGTATGGATCACTTGGTATACACAGGTTTAGGTTGCGCTCTATGGGTGGTCACTCTTTTAGTGTAGCTGCCCCTACACTTAGTAATTCTCATCTCCTTTTTCTGCAATCTTCTTCGTCTCTCTTTAATGTAAAACTTTACTAAAGACTCACCTTTTCTCCTAGCATTTTATGATCTCATCTCCTGTTGTTTCTTTGTAATTTGTCTTTCTGATTGTCCTTAGGTACTGTGAAAGGCGCTATATAAGTGCGACTTATTATTATACTTATAGTCAGCATCCTGAATGGTGTGTATAACATGCCATTACCTTATTATTGTTCATAAGGTCCTGTAAAGGTACGGCTCTGTCCGCTGGCAGGTCAATGAGAACAGTCTGGGATATGTCCTGGAGCACACCGTCAATGTGCACCTCACACGTATCTCTGACCTGAAAAAGCAGAATAAAGTGAACTGAAACACAAGTTACCAGTGCTCTTCCTACAAAAACCCTTAGACTGTACCTTCTTTAAAACCTGTTTTAGATCAGATATGGCGGCATCAAGGTTGTTGAAGAATTTATCCAAATTCAAAGAGGACCAGTTAAGCATCACCAACCCATACAGGAGCACAGATTCCACCTATCACACAAAGCAGAGCATCTGTAAAACATGTGTTAATAAACATAGATTCCTGCATTTCAGACTTGTACTCCCCAAAAGTAAATGTTAGAAACACTGTGGTTTTTTGTATATGCATTTTCCATACTGTACCAACTTTTTTCTGATTTGGGGTTGTAGGCTAATTATTATAATAAAAAAAAGAGAGTACGACTATTGGACAACATACGTACATGTGAGCAGATGTTATGTACCTGTTTATATATTCACGTTTTGCTGCATTTTCCTGATCAGAGCTAAATAATACCACAAAATGACAAGAAGATCATACCTTTTTGATTTCTGGTGACATCAGATTGTATAAAACAACTGGAACTGTCTTGAGTGTAGCCTCATAATCGTTGATAAATGTCTGCAGAAAAAAATAGTTAAAAGTGTGATTAGCCTGTCCATTAAACAATGTGCATTAAAAGCCCAGTGTTAAATCACCTCTAGATGGAGTCGTGTAGAATTTAAGTGTCTCTCAGTCCTGACCAGATTCAGAGCCTGCTCAGGAACCTCCAGTCTCATTTTCAGCATGCACTTTGTCTCTTTCACTATCTCAGTTATTTTAGGATCAAAGTTCACAAGCAGTTTTTTGGTTTTAGGGTGGCGAACAAGTAGGGTTGCCTGCAGAGCTTTAGAAAGAGGTTTGACTGTAAAAATGTCTCTGCTATTCCTAAAACGTATAATACATATGCAAGAGAAACATTTAAGTCACTTGCCATACTGCATCTGTGAGACGTGCTTCATCCAAGATTTGTGGTGAAGGATCTCAAACTCCATAAACACCACCGCAGTCCTGTTGTACAGTCGCACTATGCCCTGGCCTTCAGGAGTGGACAGGACACCAGAGCTTTTCTGCACATCACACAAGTGTAAATTTATGATATATGATAAAGTACACTCACATCCACTCACTGAGTTCATGATTCAATTTTCTCAAGATCAGAGACTTGCACATTAGATAAAGATCCATTGGTAAAGCCCTACAAAACTCATGCATGTAAAAAAAAAAAAAATCTCAAGCATTACATAAAAGCTCTGACATACTAATCAATATAGTGTTCACTGCTTGACTGTATTGGAATCGTATATGTTTAAGTGTGAAGTAGAACTGACAATACCTCACAGGACACCTGACAGGATTAATAGAAACATAACAAAAGTTTAGGGATTAAATAACCTTTCAGTTTCAGTGCAAATAATGCTTTGTTGAAGAATTAATGTTGCTTCACTTCATTTTTAAGATGACATTCAAACATATTATTCTATATCATGAAACAGTTTGTAAATAAATGGTTGTACTGAGTAAGTGCATTTTAGGTGGGTGTGTATTGATTTATTTATGCAGTAGGTACATAAAACTTAAAATAATACATTTGGCTGACTGATCACTCCTGGAATATGAAACACACATTGTACCAGATTATATTTATTTCATTGTAGACCACACTGGTCCATTCTCAGCTTCACTGCAGCTATACAGTTCAGAGTGTGCACCTGGATGTAATCAATGGGCTCCTGTATTTTCCTCAGCAGCTGCCTGACCCATCCAATCCTACCAGCCACTGGAGGCACATTTCTGGGTAAAGGGGGGTCTTCTCTTTGAGTCTGATAGAGCTACACACAAGATCATTACACTTGGACACTGCTGTAGAATGGCAAACATGTTAAATCTCTGATGAATAACTACACATACCTTTTTTACAGACTCGAGCTCTGAGGCATAGTGTTGCAGAATATGTCCAAATGTACTGGAGATGTCTGCCTCCAGACATGACAGATTCAGATTCTGAAACCTTTACACCACATACAACTCAGTGTTGCAAAAAAACAAATCCAAGAACGTAAGAAAACAGTCAGCACTTTCAGTTGCACCCACTGAATTCCAGGACAGGTTCCTCAATAAATATGAGCTAAAATATGAGCTATTACTGTGGGTGGTATAAATGTGCACATCTACAAGTAGCAGTCAATCTAAAGATGAAATTGGAGGGGGGATGATTATCATGAGTAAACACCCTGTTGTATTTATAGAACAGGAACTTGTCAAAGTCTGATATTGACAACGCACATTTGTATCGCACAAGTGTATCATGACACAACCAAAAGGGTATTTCTGAGATTCTTAAAAAAATACAAATGTTTCATGTCTCACTGCTTTAAATGGGTTTTCTTTATTTACTTTTAGAGCAGGTGTGAAAATCTCATTCTGTTTTAGCTCATACTTGTGCAGAAATAGAGAAAAATCTAAAGGGCTGGCACATTTTGAAGCACCACTGTATCGGCCAGCATTCTTACTTTTTTAATCACATAACCTAAACAAAGATTTCCCCTAATGGTAAAAATAGGTAGCACAATTCATGTTCTGATTCTGTCTTTTCTCTTTTAGTTATTATTTATCTGTCATTATAAGTGCCTACATAAATTTACCAGCAATTCACTCACATTGTCTAACATTTTCAGTATGCCAATTTATCAGTCATCTCTAATACTTGCGAGGTAAAAAATACAATCAGATATACCGTCTAGCTGTTATACAACTGGATTTAAAGAACTTATATCAAAGAGCACCTTTTAAGGAAGTACATGGCTTGTTGAGATGACACAATCTTGGAAAAATATGACCTCATGAAAATCTGCAGTTGTTGCTGGAGAAAAAATACAGTTAGCAAACTTCTTAATATTTTTCACTATTTAGATTGATCGGAACAGATCAGATCTCAGAGCACAACATACCCCCAGACTGTTGACCTGAGACATGAAGTCTGTGAAGTCGACTTCAAACTCGGCTTTCCTGGCAGAGAGAATATCGTGCTGCTTTTTTTTCATGTTGAAATAAATGCTCTGAAACTTGCTAGCAACAGTGTCTATTCCCTCGATCGCTGATTGACTAAGTGTAGAGAATGCTTTAATGCTAGCGATCATCTGAGTTATCTGAAAACAGATACAATTTTAGTCCACATAATGGACCTGCCAACTTTCTTATCTGTTTATCTCACGATGTCAGATAGAATGGCTGGTCACCTTCTCAAGCATGTCACAGAATAACTTAAAACTGCGGAAAATGTTTATCTCTGACACATCTAGGGGTTTTCCTCCAGGCCTCTCAAGATTAACTTGTTTTGTCCTGAGGAAGCAGGACTGATACTCTCTGTACAAGTAGATGCAATCCTTTCAACAAAGCATAAAATACAGTAGTTAAACTGATGATGATCTACAAAGACTCACAAATCCACAGAAAAATGATAGATGATGCTAAATAAAAGACATGATAGAATCATAACAGCAACAGAGCTGCTAAAGCCTCTTTTACTCTTTTTTGGATCTTTGTAGAAAAGGATTCATACTGCGACAGGATAACATATCAAAACACACCTCAAAGCTTTGCAACAACTACTTGAAGACCAAACAAGATCATAGACTTTCCTCTAACCTCAAACTAAATCCCCACCATATACGCAATTGGCTAAAATTCCTGAGAGCCTGGGTGGGTTTACTCCAGGTGCTCCTGTTTCATCTCCCAGTCCAAAGATATGCATTAGGTTAATTGAATACACTAATTTGGTTTGTGCATTGGTATAACCTTTTGTCTGTCATTAAATAGACATTAATGATGAAAGCTAAGTTAAATAAACAAAAAATGTCCTTTAAAATTGTTTGTTTTAATTAAAGGTTTAAACTACAAATCTGTGAGGAACTTTGACTTTTTACTATTATTATTATTATTATTATTATTAGGGGTGGGTCATGATTCGATTCAATTACCGATGCATCTCGATTCGTTTTCTTTACCGTGTGACTACATTAAACAAATCTATGGCGTCAAAATAGGTCCTAAAGTTTTGAGAACCAAAAAACCTGCAACCAAAAGTTTACATTTTGTAATAAAAACCAGTTTTTACAGAACAGAATATTTTAATCAATATTACAAACAGAATATTTCTGACTGGGATCTAGGCAATCATTGGTTGCTGGAGTTAAGCCCCGCTACGTCAGCGAAAGAACGCCACTCTTTTACCCTAATTGGAAAACGGTCGGTGATATGCCTTTTAATACTGAGGCTTAGAGTCAGACTGCTAACTGATTAATCTAGGTAAAGTGTTACCTCAGGTCAGTGACTTATCTCAGTTTAGTTAACATTAAGTAGCTCAGTCGCTTTGTGAAAGGTCCTGTTCTGACAGTGTCCTAACGTAGAACATTTATACATTTATACGTAGCTCCCTGCATAAAACAATGTTTAGGCTAAACTATATGATAATTTGGCAGCTTAACAATTAACTTGAAATCTGAATTAAAACGTAAAATAAAATATAGCTATATAAAATGATGTCATGAATGCCTGTTGCTGGGTGGTTTGTTCCAGCTTAAATCTTAACATTAAGTCTTAATATAATGTTATCAAAATATCACCTAGATTAACAAATTACTAGTGTGACTGTCAGCCTATAAGACGAACTGTGCATTAATAAGAGATAATTGTAAAAACTTTCTTCCCTCTGTTTATTCCCGACCATTTTCCAAACACGGTAAAAGACTTTCGTGCTTTCGCTGACGTAGTAGTCTCTGTAGAATGAGCTGATGAGCGGGGCTGAACTCCAGCAGGCAACGATTACCCAGATCCCCCTCCCCTGTTAAATTCTGTCTAAAGTCAAAAGACAGAATCTTTTAGAAGCGAAAGTTAGACTGAAAGAAGCACAATGGAGAAAAGGCGCAAATAAAGCGAAAACGGATACTTCAACAATATTAAACTCAAGATAGACATTACAGAGCTCAGTTAGTGAGTGCTAATGTTTAAGTTCTTGTGTGAAAACAGAAGCTGGTCTACATGTTGTACTTGTGCTCGATTATTGATTATTGACATTTGTTAATCGATTTACAATTGTTAACGTCCGAATCGCGATGCAGCTAAAATTAGATTTTTTTTCCCATCCCTAATTATTATTTTCATCATTATCATTACTATTATTATGGGCACTCAAAGACAGAAAAGCCACGTGTTCAGTACCATAAGTTGTTTTTTTAATTTTGTGAAAGTTTTTATTGTTGAAGTCCATGCAGCTAAAGCACATGCTGATTGTTTTGTTTATTTTCATGTTAACTCATCATCATTACACTGGTATTGCAGAAAAAGGGTGAACATACCACATACAAAAAATCCATTATGAAATTTATGTTTTTCAAAGATTCAAATAAAAAAATGGAAATCTAACTGCAATCCTCATAGTTTGATCTGAAATTGGAAATACTGTATAAATTTGTGAGAAAAATAAAAGCGCCATCAAACACTACCTGGACCTTCCTTGTGACATCTTGTATTTCCTGATCCCAAATGCATTTGGTACCATTATTGGTCATGTAGGCTCTGCAGGCTGTTACCATCTGATTTGTAACCTGTCAAAAAATAATACAGGTATAATTATCTCTACTGTGAAAAGAAATTCATCTTGTAAAAACTACACCATCAAAGGTAATTGACTCTGTGTACTTTAATAAAGAGTGGTGTCATTTGTTCAGAGGTGTTGTAATATCTTGAGATATTGTGAATCATGAAGATAGCATTGATGAGATTTTGGATATCTTTGGTCATGGTAACCTATAATTGAACAAAACAGGTTATATGAGGTTATTTATTGGTTTATTTTTTAATAAGTAGTAATTCGAGCTCCTAAGGTGTATATGTTGTGCACACATACTGGATCTGATTTGTAGAGCGGCTGACAGATCTTCTCCAGTGTGTGCAGATACTTTACATTGTCCTTAGCCTCATTTGCACAGTCTGTTATTCTGGAATCTAACTCGCGCCATAACTGAAAACAAAATAACAACTAAAATCACCTGGGGAAAACTTGATCTTCAAGAGAAACTACTGCTGTATATAAAAAATCCTAATCTAGCATAACAATGCTGTTAACTGAACCCTTCGGAACCCCAAGATTAATCCAAGATAATTACTTCTGCCATTTTTAACAACATTGTGCTTGCTGAGTGTCTAAATTTAATAAAGGCTCATCGGGAACAGTGCTGAAAATAACGTGGTACAAAGTAATTCACTGCAGTAATAAGTTATACAATCCATGAAAGTATAAATTCTGGCATCCTGTTACACTTTCTGCTTAGTAGAAAAAAAATGTTCCAAACACATTTACACCAAACCTCCTTAGCTGTTTATTTGCCGTTTAAAAACACTTCATATTATATAACCTTCACCTTCAGAGTTTTCGACCGGTTTACATTCAGGACGGTCAACACAGCTTTACATTCAATGCTTTTAATGTGCTCGATGATGGAGCTAAAGCTTGCAGACATCCTCTTCCAGTGTGCCAGTTCTGATAAAGGACCTGATAATTTATCTTCTTTCCTAATCTGATTATATTCTATCAGCACCTACAAAACAAGGGATCTCATGGAGTAATTTATATATGCACTGTCTACAGACAAGATAGAAAAGTCATGCCATAATGACACAGAAATATTAAAGTAATTGAGTTAAAACATGAAATCAAAGCTAAAAGGTTTGTTTAGTCCAATTTGTATTGGATTACTTTACTGGGGAATGTCATTGTGTGATTTTGTTTTTGTCCTCACTCATACAAATGAACAGCGTACTTTTAAATGGCACCGAATTTTTAAAAATTCTTTGCACGAACAGTGATCCACTTGTCTAATGTCTCCAGAAAGCATGTAAATTTTACAAGTATATTTTCATCTGCCCAAGGAGGCTAGGTCCATTTTTAAGCCTTGGCTTCTCCCAAAATTTATTCCTTATCACATTTAGGTCCGAGGGTCTAGATAAAGCAGCTTTAAGACAATGCTCTGTTGTAAAAAGGGCCATATAACCATATTTGAATTGACATGCACATGCTGCTCCTCAAACAGATCAAACGGCGTTTATGATTTCTTTGTTTATTAACTTTAAATTATTATAAAAGTGATATTAAGATTGTCTCACTCTTTGACACTAACATTTCTCTTGAGCAATATTTTTTTCTCTTTCATTCGAAAACCAAAAGTGTCATTTTCATTCAAAAACTTTGACTAATTGACTCTAATTTCTGTTGCATCTCTAATAAAACAATGGTATGTACATAAAGTGACTCAATTAATAAAATAAATTAATAACTGGCATGGATCTATATTGAAGCTGGAAACAAAAAACATGAGACAAAAGAAAATGTTATTCAATTCCAACAGTAGTTCTATTAGGCACTGCAGATTTCAAAACAGCTGATAACTTTTTCTAATATCATGATGATAAAACACACCTGTTCTATCTGCTTGTACCACGTCAGCAGGACTCCCTCGAGTTTGTGCACCATGTCCACATCTCCAGCTGCTGATTTTATGTCCTCAAAGGACACAAGCCTGGAGAAATCGATATCTGAGACTTTTGCTAACTGAACAGTACTTTCAATGATCAAATGAAAATCTGAAATGAAAATCAATCAGAACACAGAACATAATTGAAAGAAGTATACATACTGCTGATACATACACAAATCAGCCCAAAGATTTAAACCACCTCGTCTATAATGATGTTTAGGTTAAAGTTACACATCAGAGTAAAGTCTGCAACAACACTTGGCCTGTATAGTACAAAGGGCATCAAAAACTATTGCTTAACAGCAGGCCACAAGCAGAATTTCTGACCTTATGACACTTGCTTAAGACGAGCAACAATATCAGTTTATAACTTTAGATTTTTATGTGATACTGTTACCATCTAAGTACTGTATGTAGCGAAACACTGTGTCTTTAAAATTCTGCTTGACCCTCTCGCTGTGTTTAGACTCGCTCAGGGCACCCCAGTTTTCAGTTGCACAAACTGCTGGCATTAGTACTGTGGATAACAAATTCTGCATCCCCCTCTGAATTCCCCCTCTGGCACTGAACATGAGAAAGCAGATTTCCTAAAACAAAACATAGACAGATAATATTTTGAAATGAGTGCAGAAGATCAAGGGACACTTTGATTGTGTATGATGTGTGTGAGTGCAGAATGTTGTCCTCACCTCACAGATGTTATCTGGTTTTATTACAGCTTCCTTACTGATGTTAACAAAAAACAAACAGAGTCCTTTAAGATACGTTTCAGCCAAACTAGACAAGAACAGGCGCGGCATTTTGGCTCCCTTCATAAGCCCTGGATAAGTGCGACCACATTCTAACACATTAAGAAATTATTAGAATGAGATGATGGGTAGTAAAGTGACATCAATAACAAGCTGTAGCTAATATCAGTTCTCACAAAAATAATATTATAATTTGTAAATTAATATATACATTAAGAATTAATAATGCTTAAAGGTAGATGACATATATAAAAGCTAAAAAACATATATAAGACATATATAAAAGCTATAAATGCAGTAATATTAAGTTAACACAAATAATATTAATTTGTAAATGACAAGCTGGCATGGTGGTACACAGCTGGGTAGTGGCGCATGCAATTCAGAACCTACTAACAAAATACTGATGCAAAATGTAAAAAAAGCTCTGATCATTCTTAGTCAGACTTTTGCTCTTTTATAGTTGTTTCCATGCACAATAATTTTTTTTAGTTATTCAGGATAACACTCAATGCCTTTACCTAATCCTGGTACCTCAGATTCCTGGTACACAAATGAAATAATGTGTGATCCTCCTCCAGCAAAGAAAGCATCAAATGGTGCCAACTATTGGAAAGAGAAATACGGTCTGGGTAAGAGATGCACCTAAATGTAGATGATGCTGAATTATTTATAAATGAACACACTCGTTTTGAGATTAGCCCATACATCCATAAGCAATTGATTAAAAAAAGCTTTATGATAACAGATACTGCAACAACTTTATCTACATGGGTAATATAACAATAACCATATGCATCGCTATAAATACATCATCAACAGCAATAACAACACTTTTTAACAGAATATTCAAAAGTTTCCCTATAACACTTTAAATGCAAGATGCCAGGAAACAACAAATATGGCAAGTTCAGGTGTATGAACAAACCCCACCATGGCTCACCAGATAAAAACAAGTGAAATAAAACCATGTTTAGTCTTATTTTATTTTTATGTTTTTAACTTTTTGTATACTGGATAATTAAAAAAAAATTATACTGAAAAATTAAATTAAAGAGTTTAAATTCAGCTTATTTATTAAAAATAGAAAATTACAATCAATAATTATTAATCATATGGAAATGAGAAAATGGTCATGATACATTTTTCCATCATATCGTATAGCACTAGTCACACCTGACTGAGTCTGAGGGAGATGAAACACTAATCATCATCGTATAAATTTACTTCAAAACTTACAGACGGTGCATCGAGAATAAATTCTTCAACCACTGCCACTTCCAGGTTCAGTCTATCAGCCAAGATTTCAAACATGTAGTAGTGTGCTGGTGTCAGAGAGGACTTCCGCTCCTCTCTTGCTGCTTTGTATCTGACCTACAGAAGAAACTGATCAGCTGTAACCTCACATGACAGATCTCACAGCAAAACAAAGTGCAGGTAGAACTTCTAAAGATTTTCTATTAATGTGATCTGACCTGTTTCTCAGTGAGGGTTTCATGAAGGTTGCTGAGAGAGTAGCGAATCTTGCTTGAATTTCTTCCTACCGTAGACTCTACCTGGCTGGGTTTCCCCTCTGCTTTCATAACTCCACTCATCTCTATCAGAAAGTCTTTTTAAACTGATTAGTGCATTACATACAGCAGCAATGTTCAGGAAATAAAGACATGCACTAGGTTTACTGGTGTCTCCAAAGTGTCCCAGTGTTGAGTGCATTTAGTCCCAGTCTTACACCCTGTGTTTCAACTAAAAAAATAGTGAGTTGAGGAATCAAATCTCTGCATATTATAGTGCTAATTAAATGAATCGATTCACTAAAAAGAATCATCACAATGTACACATACAAATGCAAAGACTAGCAACTGGGGGAAAACGTGGTGGCAATTACCATCAGGTTAATATATATAGTTATATAACTAACGTAGCATGGCGACTCATTATACTAACGATGCCTCACAACGAACCGTAACTAACTAAAGTTACACCTTTTAACCTATCTTAAGTTTCTTTGAGTTTTCTTAAAGCACAAAACATTTTACTCACACATATATATGTTTCAGTCCTAAGTATGTGTAGAAAATGAACAGAAAACGAATAACCACAGCGTCAACTAAAGAAACCGTTAAAAGTGAATCGTGCTTGTATTTAAATTTCAACCGTCACTGCTCATAGAGTAAATAATTGGCTGCGTCCCAAACCACGTTAGTGTACTAAATAGTGTTTATACGGACTTAAGTCGTGTACACTATGTAGTTCATTGGTATGATGTTTGGGAGAAAGCCCAGTTTTGAAGCCAAATACAGAATATTTCGTAATAAGAAGTAGTGTTACTAATGTAAAACTCACCATTAATCTTTTTAACGATACTTTATAAAACAGAAGCTCGAACAGAACATTAGAACTAACATTTGATTAATTTGTAGATTTTCACAAGAAAAATCGCAGCAGAAAAAAGGCCCAATTTTCACAGATATGGTTTCTTTATTCAACTTAACTTTATTCTCGAAATATTACATGTTTCAAAATATGATTTATTAAAATATTACAACGTCACTGTAATTTTGTTGTTCAGTATGCCGAAAACGACATGACGGACTATATTTAAATCATATAAATAAAATCATATCTATTTATATACACTGCTCACAAAAGTCTATCGTACAAAGTATCGTAATTTTTGTGAACACACACACACACACACACACACACACACACACACACACACACACACACACACACACACACACACACAC
>JAVSBV010180741.1:0-13247 GCA_033117975.1 Parotocinclus spilosoma | reverse complement strand
AGACTGTGGTCCATAAGAACAGACCTGTAGGACTGCGGGGGCTTAGCAGTTACGGTACAAGACTGTGGTCCATAAGAACAGACCTGTAGGACTGCGGGGGTTTAGCAGTTACGGTACAAGACTGTGGTCCATAAGCAGCCCCTGTTGGATCCTGGAGCAACTTTATAGGACAAATGCACAATTAATCATGGTTACACAGCTGGACTTACCGCTTCAGCTGCTACATCTTTATTACTCATAAAAAGCGGAATGCAGGCCGACTGGAATCACAAAACATGACAAACATTATACATTATACATTATCAACATGAAGCTAGCTAGTTAGCATAGAACTATAAAAGCAGGCCAGATGTTATGTTTACCTGAACCGGAGTCATGTATGTAAATCCCAGGGTTCTGAGAGTCAGCAAAATGCTGTCGTTAAGTTTTACCCCTAAACTTTCCCATTTCCCCTCTGTTACGTTCGCCATCTTTTACTCGACTTTATACACGCTTATCACACACACCATGCTGCTTCGTCTGCTGCTTCTTCCTCCTCTAGGTTTATTTGGGCTTATAGCAGACCAACTGAAGGTTCAATACTGCCACATAATGAACTGGAGTGGAGTAGGAATCCACGACTAACTGGGACCCCCTACGTTCTCCCAATACGTTACGCACAAACATGAGGGATATTTCAAAATGAATATGAAGCGATTAGAAAATTAACATTTGATTACATTTTATTAAGCAACAACATCAGACAAGCAAATGGAAACTTGTTCGATTGCACAAATGAGATGCAAACTCAATTATAGTGATTTAGTAGTAAGTGATACATTCATGGAGTGAACAGAATCATTTTAAACTGGACCAGAGTGCCCCCACATTGACTGTTCAGTTGGGTATGATCACCCAAAACTGCTAAAATACACTGACAGTGATGGGACAGGATCAAATTATCCAGCAGTCCTGCTTAGATCCTCTTTATATTTATTTTGAAATCTCCCCTCCTTTCTGAGAGCAGTGTGGGAGACAATGAGGGGCTGGGATATATATATATATACTGAAATTGAACACAAATAAAGCAACCAATAAGCAGAATAAAATTCAGACCATCTATCTAATCTATCTATAAAAAACTTTTGATCTTTATAGTAGGATCTAAAGACACGCCAAAGAAGAACTGCATACATGTATGTACGTACTATATATATATGTCGAACGTGGAAGGTTTATGTCTGTTCTAGTCCCCAAAACATCATTTTCATTTCACCTGCTCAGAGAAATTCAGTACCACGAAGACAGTGACCTTGGTCGACGCCAAGCAAGGTGGAGTAACATGGCCCTCAGTATGCTTCTTTAGGAGATCATCATCACTTGCCCTGGAGAACACAATGAAGAGGCTTAACGAAACGTTCATGGAGATCCAGTCATGGGCCAGGGTGCCATGGTCACTGTCCCTGTGCAGACGGACCTCAACTTCAGCAGGCCTTATTACTGGCCTCAGCAAGAAGGCCAAAACAATTGCTGCTGAGTGAAAAGGTAAAGGAGAATAAAAGTATTTAATCATTAGGTGAAGACGAGCTGCTAAAGTTTAAACCGACCTTGAGATTGGAGAAGAAAGTTGATTTAAAGGACTTTGAACATGGCATGCATGCGTATTTCAAGAAATTGCTAGGATTTTCACACACAGACAAACACACCTCTAGGGTTTACAGAGAATGGTCCAAAAACAGAGAAATCATCCAGCCTGGGCGGTTCTCAGATGAAAATGCTTGCCAGAGAACAGATTAGAATGGTCAGGCTGGTTCGAGCTGATAGAATGAGACGAATATCTCTAAAAAACATAAGCAAATGAACAACACATCAAACTTTGAAGCAGATGGGCTACAGCAGCAGCGGAACGCATCAGGTGCCACTACTATCTGCGTAGACAAGTCACATAGGCTCACCAAAATGAACAATAGAAGATCGGAAAATGAAGGCCAGAATATTTTTGGGCATACCTTTATGACCATAGTGTATCCCGTTCGGATATTTAGGTTCATCCCAGCAGGATAACACTCAATGTCACAGAGCAGTAGCAAATTAATACTCCATCACTGACCCAGGTTTCTGCTGGGCATGGTCACATGGTGGGCATTATTCTGGAATTCACTGGGTTCAGGCACTGGGTTCCTGACAGGGAGCCAGTCCATCACAACATCAGGGACCAGCCCAGTGTTTGCACCCCAGGTTCTCCGTTTCCCAGAGGTGCATTCGTTTGGATAATTAGAGGCAGCACTCAATACATTTTTAAAGAATGTTTTATTAAATCAAGTTCTTTGATTAACATAAACATCCTACTTTACAGTTTTGTACATCTGTGTGATATGCAGTAGTCTTCACCCCTGTATAGCAACTGCTAAAGGACGCGCTTCTATACAGACATGTACAATAAAAATAACAGTCCATAAATACCTCCCTCCCCAGTAAAACAAAAGCAAACAAACCAAATCAGCAGAACCCACAGCCTCTGAAGAGTCGACAAAGTCATTACAATACATAAAAAAGTCATATTCAAGGGGCTGCTCAACACATTATGTGCCAGGTACGTTAAATAAGCTTGGCTTCCGAACGCTGAACACCAGAACACGCGCCGATAATCTCGAACCCTACAAAATGCTTTAATGAAAAAAAAATGATTCAACTAAAAGCCCTATGACAAGTAGGTCCTATGAGTTAAAAAAAAAAAAAAAAAAAAAAACTGAGCAGGGATAAAAGAAATAAGAAACGAAAACGATTTGCCTGAAAAGCCATTATTCTCCCTTAAAGTAAACCTAGACAAGCAGACGTACAGGTAAATAAAAACAACCGTGACTGAACTCTGTAGTGAAATTCACCGAGGCGGGACATCTGATCCTGGGAAAGGGCGACAGACCGTCTGGATGGCGGGGGCACAGCGGGATGTTAGAAAGGCGCAAGTTTTACACAACTCTCCGTACCTCGAAAAACCTCTTCAGGTAGTAAATCTGTCCCAGGGTCATGGCGACGAGGACCAGGGCTTCGAAGAAGGACCAGAGTACCACTCTGCTGTTGGTGTTGTCATTAACTGGAGGGGAAATGATTAGAGTTAGATTAGAAGCAGATTACTGGGTCTCAGAAACAGCATTTAATTTTGTAGTGCTGACATCATAGTGGTGACGTTACAGAGCCAGACAACGGCCACTTCAGTGGCTTATTAACACAGACGGACAGACTTTTCTGTTCACTTTAAAGACAGACAGCATTACCTTTGGGCCAGACTTTTTAAATTGCTTGTTCCTTGGATGTTCCTACTTAAGACTGAGGAGGGAGAGGAAAAAAATACAAATAAATCTTTATTTTTCAGCACTTTTCAATTTCAATTTCTTCCCTCCTCAGTGGATTCTTAAATAGGAACATCCTAGGAACAAGCAATTTAAAAAGTCTTGCCTTAAACATTTTACCTCGATTATGACTAATGAACGATGGAGGGTGTCGTTTCTTCACCCTTGTAGTTTTCTGGCAAAGTTTGTTGCTCACTATTTAAACTAGGTTGTTTTTTCAAATAAAGAACTTCAAAATAATATAAAAGACTGAAGCGAAAAAAGACAAACTAGTAATTTCGTTATTTATTGTACATTGTAACCAAATTTAAATCCTTTGTCATTTGGTAGGATCGGTTATTTCTTTCCATGTTCTTCGATCTTTCATATTGTGACGCGTTTATAATCTTCCAGTATGGAATATGAACTGCTCACTAGAATTAGGGGGATATTTCAGTATTTGTGTGAGCAGTATATAAAGATACATTAAGAAATGTTAAAAAGATGACATCAGTTAATGGTTTTAATTCATTTTTGATTAATTTTGCCAGCCCTAAACATTCTGAAACAGTAGCCAGTCCTATATATAAAGTATTTCTTAACTCTAGAGACTTACCTGCTCTGTGAATTCTTTCCCGGACCTCCATGTATTCCTGCTCGTGCCTGACAGCCGTCATGGCCACTGCCAGCTCGTTGATCATCTCCTCCAGCTTGTTCTGGTGAGCTGCAGGAGATCATTGGACAACACATATGTCAAGGGCAAACCAAGTGACCTGTGTAAAGCCTGTAGAATTTTAACGGAGTGATTACAGTCATACAAACAATTACGACGTACAGTTTATACTGCGATTACTGTCATTTTTAAAAGAACCAATTTATGCACACTCTAACAAACTAAAACTGCACTGCACATGCCGTCACATGCCAAAGGACCAGTACAATTACTGCACAGCACACTTTCTTTGCATCATGCTCAGTCGTGGTTAGAACAACTACGGTATATAAGAAACTTCCACCCAGTACTTTATAGGCACAATGCAACAGACAGCACTGGTTCCCATCAAGAAGAGCAAACCAATGACTGTACACGTTAGAATCTGCTAAACGATTTGCAATCAAAAGCCTGTGTTAAAAGAAGCTTGTTTATGCTGCCTACGCCTACCATCCCAGCTGTCTCCACCACCTGAGAAGGGAAGGAATCGAAGAGTTATGTCGAAATTAAAACAGACATTATAATAAAAGGGTAACATATGAGAAAGGATGAAAAAATAATGACTGGGTTGCAAGACTCTGGTACAGCTGTACCTTGGGAACTCAAAGAATTAGGATCTCGGACAATTTGTACTAGAAAAAGTTACGCTTCATTCATTGCATTTGCTACAATTGTACAAGTTGAGATGATCTTTCCAGCCAAGTCCACTCTAAACTGTTTTGCAATGCGCAATTTTCTTCCCCCGCTGCTTATTTTCGTTATTCATACTGCATACAGCAGTCACTGATCTCTTATTAATACTGCACTATATAGGGAGACTCTTTAGTGCACGTTGGAGCACAAATGATATCAAACACATCCAAGTTATCAGAGTGTGTCAGTCTAATAAAGTTTAAATCTCGTACTGTGTTTAAAGCAGTATTATATTGAGAATTAGTATTAATAGCAGTGTGTTTTTCATGTTGTGGCTGGTGTGGTACACGTGTGGTGACCAATCGCACTGAAAGCCATCCCATTCCAGTCAGTTTTTTACACAATTTTGTATGTGTATACTTAGTGTGACAGTACACAACACAACATCATTAGTGCATTTAGGCTAATACGGTATATAATGGATTTTCAGGGGTTCTGGAATGGGAGAAAGGGAACAAAAAATTCACTCAATAAGCCTCCTGAAACAAAATGATGACAAGTACCGAGTAAGATACCAGTAAGATACCAGTGTAATAGAAAATTTAAATGCCCATTTTTACTTTGTTATAAAAAGTAGTGAGTGTAGTATTCCCACTTATTTATTAGAATTGCTTTAGTAATATGTCCATCATTGTTAAACTAATATTATAATACCATAAGGGTGCCAATTTTGTGTTATTGTGAATATTTGTCTTGGAACTATTTATTACATTCGATTCAAACATTTTTCATTGTCTCAGACAAATATTCCCTCTGAACCGGACACAGCTGGAGTATTTTTTGCTCTTACTTTTTCTAACAAACTTGTAATACAGGGCTTAAAGTGCACCTTCAGTAATTGAGCACAGCCACATAAACAAACTGTTTAAACTATATGTAATAAAAGACCTAGCAAAAGATTGATACAGCAGAACAGTATGAGATATAGGTGCAAACGCGAGAGATTGAGATTAAACCTGCCTTCGGTCTCCATGTCTTGACCTTTAGGAGCTTCGCCGATGTCCATGGTGAACATGACTATTTTGGGGGTCATTGTGGACATCTTGTTGCTAAAGCAAAACTTGTAGGTGCCATCCATGTGGGCTGCGACGGAGTACTTCCCGCTGGACTCACGATCTCCTTTGTAGATCTGTTTACCATCAGGGCCAGTGATCTGTAAGCAAGTTAAAGAAAGGCATGTCAAAGCAGAGGAAGTTTCCTTTTTTTCTTTGTGCAGTAGGTCATAAGGTGTCTCTAAAGTGTCACAGAGCAAATTCATGCTGCCAGTTAGGCCTTAGCAGCTGGCAGCAGTGAACTGAATGAAGCAGGTATGAAGTGTGCATCTTCTTGCATGATGGTAAAAATGTTTATTTAAATGACATTTATTAGTGCTGTATTATCAAACGGTGTTAACTGTGATATCAAACTACTAGTACAAGTACTACAAGGTTTATTTCTCATTGTTATACGTTGAGAACTTTAAGAATTAAAACGTCTTAATAAGTAGGTATTTAAATATATACAAACTTCTCCTTTTGCTAAATTAAAAACCGTGAGTATATCGTTATATCGCTTACCCCTAAAACCCAGCTGGCTAATGTATGTTGACGTTGCCAGCGGAAAGATGGCACCGACTTCGGCTGTATCCCACTCGGAGTTAAGCTTCCTTCACTAAGGTAACTACACAAGGTAAAACATCCTGCCTCTTTAGTGAACTCCATAACTGAAAGCAGCTCATTCGGGATACAGCCGCAAATTACATCGAACACTAAAACAGGTGGTGCTTTTTCGAACGTAGCAACTTTCGAAAGATAAATAACCATTTGTGCTTTCGGTTTTAATCTCCTCACCTCCACGTCGATGTCTAAAAATCCTCCTTCAGCCACCTCGAACATGAGGCTCATCTTTGTGCCCGAGTTGACCCGCTCGAAGAAGCACTCCTCAGCGTGAGCGTCTATGCTAACAAAATAGCCCGACACCGTAGCGGACAAAACTCCGAGGAGCACAACGAGCTCCGAAAGCGTAAACATCCTGGCTTAAAATAAAAGTTAAGATATCCACCGTAAGCACCATCCGTGTGTGTGTGTGTGTGTGTGTGTGTGTGTGTGTGTGTAGATCACACTAAACGCACCCCGCTGCCATCAGCAGATCTGACCGGGCTAGTTTATCTCCTCCGCGCTGAGATGAGCTGCCACTGCCACTGCCACGTACAGCTTTCTAACGGCGAGCGAGAAGGTCCGGAGAGTACGAGTACAAATGCGAAATAAAAAAAAAAGCAGTCGGGTCACATGTCAATTGAAATCAAACAGAAGCGTTTTAGACTAAATTGCTCCCTATGAAAGCATTTCTGCCACTTGGGGAAAAATAATTATTCTTTAAGTTATAATAATGAGTTACTAAGTCATAATTATGAGATACTTAGTCATAATTATGAGACACTAAGTCAATAATTATGAGTTACAAAGTCATAATAACGAATGCTAAGTCATAATTAGGACTAACTAAGTTATAATTATGAGGTACTACGTTATAATAATGAGATACTAAGTAATCATTATGAGATACTAAGTCAATAATGAGATAATAAGTCATAATAATGAGATACTAAGTAAATAACGAGATAATAAGTCATAATTATGGGTTACTAAGTTATATTAATGAGATACTAAGTAATCATTATGAAATACTAAGTCAATAATGAGATAATAAGTCATAATAATGAGATACTAAATCATAATAATGAGTTACTAAGTTATAATAATGAGATACTTAGTCATAATTATGAGATACTTTCTCATTGTTATGACTTAGTGTAAAACGAGTTTTTGCCCAAGTGGTGGAAGTGGACTTTCATAACTTGCTGTACTGGGGCACACCCATAATTCATTTGGTTACAGCTACACCCCTCTACTTGCCAATCCGTTGTAGGGGCACAACCCATCCATCTATCCATCCATCCATTATCTTCCGCTTAATCCACATGGGGTTGTGGGCCAGCTGGTGCCCACCCGGCAATTCTGTCCGCAAGGGCAGGAACAACCCTAAACGAGGTGCCAATCCATCATAGGGCACAGAGACACCAATTAACCTAACACACATGTCTTTGAGATGAAACCAAAGTACTCGGAGTAACCCAAACAGACACAGAAAGGACCCAGGCTGCTTCACCCTGGAATGGAACCCTGGGACCTGCTACCCAGAGAGCCAGCGTGCTGCCAGGGGCACAAACATGCATAACAAATAAGCCTCTTAAGCACTAAATAGATTAAGTGATTTTTTAGGTTATATGGTTATAAGTGGCTAGCTTAAACATATAACCCTGAGCTCTCATTTCCTAGTCTGGACCGTGACTGACTTTCTTTTAAATATCTATGGATACCAAAAACAGTAAGAAAGAAACTGGCTCAGAGGCTCAAGCGTTTGAAAATATACTGAGGCATTATGGGAAATATGGCGCCGGTTGTGAACGTGTGGTTTGTTATCGCCCTGATTATAGTGGGGCACAGTACGATTCTACTAGGGCACATGCCCCAGTAAAGTGGTCCTGATTATGGCGCAGAGATCCAAAGACTTGATCATTCCCGTTTTACCCTGCACTTTGGAAATGACTCCCACACTTTACAATTGTTCAACCAAATGATTGTGCTGGTGCAAGTGCTCTGAGGGCAGCTTTAAATACCATAGGTGCTTCCTGGCCACTTTATTACACTTCCCTATTTGGCTGGTACACTGTATGATGGTTATAAAGGACAGCTGTCAACTAGATATTTTGGTTTCTGGAATCCAGATCCAAAAGCAGTAATAAAGAAGTACTCACCCGTTTGCTTCTGTACTACGTGAAGGCATTCAATTTCACTTTAGAACACGACTGTAGGGATTCACCTCTACAAAGCCATAAGAGTATTAGGTATTTGGTTCTGGACTATTTATCAGAGAGTTGTGAGTTAAAATCCTGGCTCTGGGTCCTCTGGGACAGAAGGTAGAAGGTACAAATAATCTGGCAACCACACTAAGAACCACTTGAGTACGATTCAACATCAGAGGACCCTGAGTAAACCAACACAGACACCAACACAGACAAAGGGAGTACAAACGGGTACAATCCGGGGTCAGGATTGAACCATGGAGCTCTGGAGCAGTCAGACAACTTCACTAACTACTTGTACCAGTCAATTGGTGCTGAATCGTACTCAAGTGGTTCTTAGGGTGGTTGCCAGATTATTTGTACCTTCTCTCCCAGAGGATCCAAAGCCAAGACTTTAACTCTCTGATAAATAATTAAGATCCTTGAGTGTGCCTAATACTCTTATGGCTGAGTAGACATAAGAACCACTAGAGTAAACCAACACAGACAAAGGGAGTACAAACAGGCACAATCCGGAGTCAGGATTGAACCATGGATCTCTGGAGCAGTCAGGCAACTTTTATAACTACTTGTACCAATGTAGAGCGGTTACATTTATGGCATTTAGCAGACGCCCTTATCCAGAGTGACGTACAACTCATACAGTCTTACAATCCAAGCAATTGCGGGTTAAAGGCCTTGCTTAAGGGCCCAACTGTGGCAGCTTGACAGAGGTGGGATTTGAACCCTAGACCATCTGGTCCATCCAGAGTCCAGTAACTTAACCACTAGGCTACCACAGTCCACGTTCTTCTTTCCCAGAGGACTCAGAGTCAGTCATGAGTAACCACTTCTTTATGCCATTTATATCATTACGGATAAGACAATGAATGACTAGTATAAGCCTATTTGTTTTTGTTTTTTAGCACGGAGCACAAACGATGTGTGTCGGTCAAAACGTGCACGGAACACCGTGGCCTTGGTTGTACGTGTGTATCGGTAGAGGGCGCAGCCTCCGCGCGGAGCTCAGCCTCGTCGCAGCTTTGGTGACGTTTAACATCTGACTGGAAGGCTCTCCTGTACCGAGGCCTAGCTCCCGATTCTTCTTGCTTCTCCTTACTTTCTCCATGATCAGTCGTTAAAAGCGGTCCGATCTCTTTCCCTTATGACGGATTTGGCCGAGCAGGATCGGGGGCTCCGTGCTGATCGGTTCAGTCACTTGCTGTGAGAGGAGATCGGCTGGAAGAGAGGAACGTTATCTGTGTGGAGTGAGGAAACAAGGTTGGAAGATGACATCTCGGAGGTGAGAAATGGAAAACAAATGAGCTGCGCTCACGTTTGCGCCCAGCACAACCCCGTGGCATCGCGTCCTTGCTCAGGGGAGTGCGCTGTGTGCGTTTCGCTTGATCTGGCTGGAAGTGAGACTAACACTGAAAGTTAATTTTGTGCGTCGCTGCCTTCCAAACTTGCTCGTGTTAGCTCGCTGGCTAGAACCAGTAACTGGAAGTGTGATAGGCTCTGGGCTAACTGCTAACGTTTTAGCCAACAAACTCCCAGCAGACTTGCTTAAGTGTCAGAAGTTCACTCAGGAGATCTGGCTCATTTTGATTAGCTTGGATTAAACAAGCACTCGGGTTAGCCACTCTGCTAACCTTTGTGTACTTTTTGAGAAGCCTTGAAAAGTGATGTGACAAAACACAACAGTGTACAGTCACCAAAGCAAAGTTTGCGGTGTTATATGGTAATCAAACGGCATAAAAACCAGGGCCCAATGGGACTGTCATGGTGTTTATAATCATATGCTTCAAATAGGGGCTTCTCCTTCCTCCTTCCCAAAAAACGGTTCCAAACAGGAACTTAGGGTTCCACAGGGGGCACACATAATCATTTAGGATATGCTGTTATCCTGATCCAGTCTAATACAGTTCATGGGGGGTTAAGGGCCCAGTGGTGGCAACCTGACAGACATGGAATTAGATCTGAGATCCTATGATCCATAGTTCAGGAAAGGTCAAACAAGAAGACATGGAACTGGGGTTCTACAATGTGTCTAATGATTCCAGGGCCATGAAGAAATTTGAAGTTTCTTCATGCAGGGTGTCTCACAGTCCAGCAACATATAGAGGGGGAGGCCAAACAGAAACCCATGTAAGTTGGGTTGAACAGGGTGTCCCATGAGCCCAGAAATCAAAATTGATCAGGGGACAATCAGGACGTGGGTTTTCACAGGGTGTCCTACCAGTCCAGCATCATGTTATTAAGGCCAAAGGAAGTCCTACAAGTCCAGTGTTATTGGGTTTTGAACGTATGGCAAAACCAATCAAGAACCCATGGAATTTAGGGTTTTACAGAGTGTTTCGTCCAGAACTACAGGGTTTAAAAAGGCTAAACCAATCTGTAATTCATGCGAGTTGTTGTTCTACAGGGTGTCACAGAAGTCCAGTGGCATTAAGAATTAAAAATGGTCACAACCATGCAGGGACCTATAGACATTATGATTTTACCTAAAAGTCAAGAACACTATTATTAAAAAAAAAAAAAAAAAAAAAAAAGCTGTGCTTTTATAAGGTCTAAAAATGGCAAACAGGAACCTATGGAACTTGGGGTTCCAAAAGTGATGCACCATGAAGTTGGGTCCCATGGAACTTTACATGACTCTACATGACTTCCTGTAGGTCTTACCATATGGATTATTTAAAACCAATTAACAGCCCATGTACAATGGGGTTTTGCAACGCCAGCAGCATATGGGGATAACACCCCAAAAATGGGTTAGGTTGTCCCCAAAAGTCCAGCAGCATGATGAATTATTTATCCCATAAGTGTTATAAGTATTATAGTATACCATAGTATTTCCATAAGTATTATAAAAAACAAAAGTACAAAGAGAGATTCCTGAAACTGGAATTCTACACATGTTCCTGCAACATGGAGATTATTTCACAAGGCTGAACCAATCAGGAACCTATGGATATTGATCTTTTACAAGGCCATATTATTGGGAAAAAATACCAAAGAGGAACTCCTGAATCCAGGGGTGCTCAGCCTGTTCCACAAGCCTAGCAACAAGGGGACTTCTTTTACAGGCCAAGAACGTCTGTAACCCATAAAAAAGTTATGGTCCTGGATCATATAAAATATTAAAGGCCAACCAGGAACCTATGGACCTTGGGGTACTATGTTTTGTCCTGTGAGTCCTGGATATTAAAACCAAAAGGCCTAAAATGGGCATTCAAATTGGGCTTCTATGTTTTGCCCAGTGAGCCCAGGAAAATTAAAAACAAAAGGTCAAACAAATTCATGGAACTTCCACTTCTACAGCTCGCCCCATGAGTTCAGCATCATACAAACAAAAGCCAAATAGGTCCTAAAGGAACTTGGGGTTCCACAGTTTGTGGACTTCCACAGAGTCCAGGGCAATTAAAAACATAAGGCCCAAATCATTGGAATTTGTAGTTCTGCATTTTGTCCAGGAAAATAAACAAAAAGTAAAAGACCAAACTGGTTGTCCTGTGCACTCAGGCAAATTGTGTATGAGTGAATCTTTCTCGGGCAGCACAGTGGCTCGATGGGTAGCACCTCCACCTCACAGCTAGAAGGTCCTGGGTTCAAGCGGCCTGGGTCCTTTTTGCATGGAGTCTGCATGGGTTTACTTCAGGTACTCTGGTTTCCTTTTGCAGTCCAAAGACATGCTTGCTGGGTTAACTGGTGTCTCTAAAGTGGTCCTTAGTGTGTGTTTTCTATGTTGGCACCCCGTCTTGTGCCCAGAGTTGCCAGGAGGACATTGGTTGGCCTGCGACCCCATGTGGATTAAGCGTAAGATAATAAATGGCAGGTGCAGTAATTAGGCCTGCTTGAACCAATCTTTTGGGGTGGCTTCCAGGGTGGCCAATTAGATATCCGCTGCAACCATCACCACCCAGTCCTCCTCTCTGGCTCTACTCTTGCAGGATGACCCTTTAACCAGATATTAAACTAAAGCTCACAGCTTGACTTTCTGCATGAGTTAACATTGGGAACTTCCTAATCCGCTTGATATTAGTTTTGTTTAAGGTTTAGGGGTTCGCCTGCCTGTTTGTGTACATCCTGCCGTAACAATTAGTTTCACTTAATCACACTTTGCGTCAGCAGAACTGACTGTGTGATCCGTACGCTTTAACAGGTGGTTCCACCCCAACATCACTGGCGTGGAAGCTGAGAATCTTCTGCTGACACGCGGCGTGGATGGAAGCTTCCTGGCCCGACCGAGCAAAAGCAACCCAGGCGATTTTACTCTTTCTGTCAGGTGAGAACTTTACCCTAAATGTGTCTGAAATAATAAATCTGCTCTTAACCTTGTAATATCAGCTGTAGCGCACTCTGACAAACGAAATGCACACCTGCTGATCATTAAGAATATCTGGTTAATATTCACAAAAACATAGAGATTTGGTGTAAAGCAGTGGTACCTGGCAACCTGCAAATGTATACCATACTTAATTCAATTCAATTCAGTTTTATTTGTATAGCGCTTTTTACAGTAGACATAGTCACAAAGAAGCTTTACATTGATATATAAACAAGTGTCACAAATGAATTCCTTAATGAGCAAGCCAATGGCGACAGTGACAAGGAAAAACTCCGAGATTAAGAGGAAGAAACCTTGAGAGGAACCAGACTCAGAAGGGAAACCCATCCTCTTTTGGGTAATAAATATAATTAACATTATATA
>JAVSBV010180730.1:0-13247 GCA_033117975.1 Parotocinclus spilosoma | reverse complement strand
CATAAAAATCATTAGGGAATGACTCATTTCATTTCAGAAACAAACAACTTTTGAAAATTTGTTGACCAGTGATATCTGTTCAGTTTAGCTTGCTGACACTTGCGATATGTAGCATAGCATAGTCATATTGTTGTTTCAAACTAGGCTCTTTCATTTACTCATGTTGCACTTAAAATCCTCAGTTATTTTTTTGTGTACATGTTAAATATAATTTATTTGTATAATATTATTAGAATATGAAAGGACTTTGTAATTTGGCCTCAACAGCTTACACAAGATAAGCTCCACTCACTGTTGTTCTTTTTATTCAAATAATAATAATATGAGTTCCTTTTAAGCGATTTACCAATTAAGTGTATTTTCCATGAGATGGATGTTAAGTTTTTGTATTAAGTATCCCAAACCTATTGATTATTTTAACACATTAATTATGTGTAATAAAACCAAATGGCAGATATTAATATAATGACATTTACACAGCTTGACTACCATGGGCAGGATTAAGCACATAGGAACTTGATGAATGAATGAATGAATGGTACTCTGTAAATGGTGTCCCTGTAAAAAAATAAGAGACATCATTTATGATTACACTACTACATATGAATTTATAGGTACTTGGTATGTATAATTGTAACTGATATCTGCATAGATTTAGTTAAGTCTCTTCTTCCACATTGCAACATTATGCAACATTACATTTGATGCCATTCTCATTACCATTTAATAGCCTGAGGAGATGAAGGTGCTCAAGTAAAAATGTCTCATGCTGCAGAAAGATGAAAAAGAATGATACATTAAGAGACTATATTTAGTCTGTGCCTTTGAATGATCAAAATGTGGGAGAAGAACACTCCTGCTGTCCTTAAATAAAACTTTCACACCATTCACTTAAAAATTGCTGATCAAAACAAAAGACAGTACCAGTTCATATTTAAAGTTGATCTCCATGTTTGAATACAATATTTCCTCTGGTCTCAAATGTATTATGAATAATAGGACTGGAATTTTTATTAGATGTTCAAAAGTCCAAAATGAAGATGAGCTGATATTTGTTGATGTAAGTGACAATGCAGACAAAGTTGAAACAGTAAAGAAAATTAGGATAAAACACATTTTTTAATAAACATCCTATGCTGCATTTTAAGCCTGTAACATATTTAAAAAAATGGGACAGGGTAATTAAGTTAACTTTTCTGCATTAATGCTGCTACCACAGAACTAAAAATGACCTTCACCAAGGGCAATAACACAGCCCCACACCATACAAGATCCTGGTGTTTGGACTTGTAGCTGATAATAGTCTGGTTGGTCCGTCACATCTTTAGTCCAGAGCACACAGCCTGCATTATTTCCGAAGAAGACCTGGAATATTGATTCTTCTGACCACAATACATGTTTCAACTATTTAATTGTCCATCCTAGATGCCTCAGAACCCATAGAAGTCAAAAGGTCCAAAGGACCATCCAGACTGTAATCAGCTTCAAGTCTAAAAGCCGGGTCTGTCATGTTATGGGTCTGTGTCAGTGCCCTTTGCAAATGTTATTGTCAGTTCCAGGGATGACCATGCATTTATGAACAAGACAACACAAAACAAGTCAAAAAGGTTAGGACTGAAATATACAATTCCCTTTAAATCTTCCTTAGAGGTACTTTTTTAACATTTCAATAATTTTCTCAGAACATTTGTGATAAACTGGAGATGCTCCGGCCATCTTTGGTCATATACTACTTTCCTGGATGCTGCTTTTCTAACAAATCATGATTACAATCACCAGTTAACATCAACTGAATGAAATCACAGCATGGTTTAGATTTTTTTCATTAATTACTAGCTCTAAATGGCCCCATTTCCAACCTGAAATGTAGGAATTGATGTTTCTTAACAAATGAAGTAAAGTTGGCCAGGAAAAAACATGACACATCTCAGATTCATACTGTTTATTATAAAACACAAGTCTAACTAAATGTAAGGAACACTGCTTTTTTTCTTTCAAGTTTGCAATTTCCATAACACCCCAAAACGTTGTGATTTGAGGTTGAGCTTTATTTATTATTAGTAGTACAATTACTTCAAAATTAAACAGTTTGAATGTTGTACCACTTCCTTCAAAAAGGATGCAATCTAGCACCTTCTCTCTCTTACAAAATGGGCCCAGTACCTCTGCATGCGACTGGTATAACACTGTTTTGATTGCTCTTGGATCGCTTAAAAAACTGATCATCCACTCCTGTAATTCCGAATCACAAAAATAAATCACAAGCTAGTTATTTGCCTGTGCTGTTCTTATAGAATGATGCTTTTAGTTATGCTAATAGATAATGCTAACAGACCATGTGCTGAAATAGAAAATACAGTAGCTGGTGCAAACAGATAATCTGACAAATAACAGAGCTATTCGGGAACACAATACAGAACTACAATAAACACGGGGGACACAAGACATACAGAACCATAGAACACAAAATTTGGAACAGGAAAGGAGGCACCAAGGCAGAAATAGGACCCTGGAGAAACAGGGTGTCTAAACAGCAAAGTTAGACATAGGAGTGACAGGAAGTGAGATTATAATTAGGCAAGACGCAACAGGCAACTGAATAGTCTACTGTTTGAATCAAAAAGGGTCAGAGGATGACTGCAGGATGCTGTAGCTAAAAAGCACACACCATTGTTACAGGATGTTTGTGTTGTGTGTCCATATGGAAGAAGTAAGTACAGAAAGTAGTCCATTTAAGATAGTACAGTTTGTGGTATTAACAGTCACTGACAAACACAGAATAAGTACATAATAACAATTAACTGCATTCACTGTATTCTACAGAAATGAATATGCTTTTGTGTTTAGTAATTTCCCACTGTAAAATAATAAAGCAGGGTCCCCATTACAATAGATAGTTCACACACAGGATAGTATAGAACCAGATAATAATGTTGAAAGTCAAAGTCAGTTATGTTCATTTATTAAATCAATGGTTTAGTTATTTGTTTTTAAATTATCAAGTGGAGATTGATGTTCTAAGTTAGCTTTTCCTTATGCTATTTTGCTATTTTTTCAATCAGGTCAGTCGGTTTTCCCATGTTCATGATGTAGTTATTTATAATGAACAAAAAATCTAAACATAACACTTTTTTGCTTTCATTTTCACGAGCTGAACTCAAAGAATTTTCTATTTACACAAAAGGATTTTCTCTCAGATATTGTTATTACATTTGTGTGTGAACACACAGAAGGGTTTTTATAAGTAAGGAGCAGTATCCGAGCACTTCTCCTTTGCCAAGATAAGTCAGCCAACTTACTGGTGTGGCATATCAAGATTCTGATTAGACAGCATGATTATTGCACAGGTGTACCTTATGCTGGCTACAGTAAGGCAACTCTAAAATGTGCAGTTTACTTTACTGTATTGGGTGGGGTGGGGTGACCAGGATTTTCCTCACACAGTGCAACACCTCACACGTCTTTGAATAAAGTATGATCAGGTTGTTGATTGTGGCCTGTGAAATGTTTGTCCAATCCTCTTCAATGGTTGTGGGAAGTTTCTGGATATTGTCTGGAACTGGAACATACTGTCATATTGATCCAGAGCATTCCAAACAGGCTCAATGGGTGACATTCATCCATTGAATGAGTTAGTATGCTGCTAATATAATACTTGGGATATTTTCAGCTTCCAGGAATTGTGTACAGATCCTTGCAACATGAGGTGATAGTCGTGGATGAATGGTACAACAATAAGTCTCAGGTTTTTGTCACTGCATTTTTATGCATTCAAAATTCCATTGGAAAAATGCACCTGTGTTCGTTGTCCATAACATACTCCTGCCCATACCATAACCCCATCGCAACCATGGGCCACTCGATTCACAACGTTGACATCAGCAAATCACTCACCCACATGACGCCATATGTGCAGTTTTTCATCTGTCATCTGCCCTGTACAGTGAAAACCGAGATTTATCTGTGCAGAGAACACCTCTCCAACATGCCATACACCATCAAATGGGAGTACAACGATTCCTCCGCAAAGAAGGGACGCTATATTTATTTAAGTATTTATACACTATATTAGCCATAGAACTTGCAGAATGTTTGGATGGTATCGTAGGGCTAGAATTAATTCAGTTTATAATGAAAGTTTCACAAACAGCAAACACAACACCGCAGACAAAAACTTGTCATGTTGGCAAGTAGCGACTCAGGCGGGCGATGCTCTAGTCTTACTTCTTGTTTTTGGTGAGTATTTATCCGCTGAGTACATAAGATATTGTAGTGTTTTGAATACTCAAGTAACACGCTGAAGTAATACGTAAACTTTCTCTTTACTTAACACACCATACATTACTCTCGTATCACACTTGCTCTGCCTGTACTGAGCTTACAGCACATCATATCCTGCACATTGAGTAGACACAACAGCTATTTACTGTAAATCGTTATATTTTATGATTTATAATATTCCTTTATTGTTAAAATTAATATTTGTAATACAATTATTATCAATTTTGTGATTTTTAAATGTAAAAGTTCTGCAAAAACCCGTGAGACAGCGACAATCCCTGATATATTTTTCCATCAATATTTTTTGAAAACCCGCAATGCACCGAGACCGCGAAAGGTGAACCACGAAGTGGCGAGGGAACACTGTATTTGCCTATGAACTGCATTCAGGTGGAGACCACGATGAGGATGATGTGCATACAAATGAGCTTCCCTGAGACGGTTTCTGACAGTTTGTGCAGATATTTTTTGGTTATGCAAACCGATTGTTGTAGCAGATGCCCTGTCCAATATTTTAGAAGGAAAGGTGTATAGATATAAAAGTATTTGATCTTTTCAAATATAAATGAGTAAATGATATAAATAAGTTCGGGTTATGAAGAAAGGGATCAAAAACAAAAGTGTTGCGTTTATATTTCAGTATATCAGAACCTCATGAAATTTACATAATTAGAGTTTGAGTCACTTGCTGTTCTTGGTTTTTATATTATATATTACTCTGAATTGAATTGTCTAGATTTGCTTAAAACTACTCAAATGTCTGAATTATTTCTATAGAAAATGCTAAATGCTATTGAATTTGTTTTGCTCACTGTATCTTAGATATTTAGACAATGTTATAGCAGTGAAATATCACAGCATATAATATCCTATTATTATTATAGGGTGAGTCAAAAGCCACAGGACACCCTTTTATTTCAGAAACAAAAGGGATAATGCCATATCTGAATACCCCAGCAAGTAATGGTTAAGGGGGGGCCTATCTTTTAGGCTATGTCTGAGTCATGGACACCATCTTGAAAGCAGCCATATTGGATCAAGGGCAAGGATTTACAATGGGAAGATGGTCACAATCAGATTTGCAATATATTGCAATATCTCTTGTGGTTCAAAAGTTGACAGCAGAAAATCAACACAGAAAATGAATAACTTCTGTTGTTCATCACAGGTAACTGAAGATGGACAAGAATGGACAAAAGAAGAGAGGATTGAGGTGATTGAGATATCTGGGGAACACAGCTGCCTTATAACCCAGAAAGACACCAATTTCACACAACACTGTTATAACCCTCATTGCCAAATACTAAGAAACTGAGACTGTGGACGACAATAAACATAGTGGTCATATGAAGAGCGCTACCAATGAAGTCTGGGCTGCCTTTCCAAAAACTTGTCCTGTGTCCTGTGGCTTTTAAATTACCCTATAGTTTAAATTTGACTACATTTGCATATTGACGAAATGCCTTGTAATATACTTACCACTTCAGGAAGCAGGTTGGTGGCAAGATCATGGATAGCCTTACCCAAGATACACATCGAGGACAGGATAAACACTACTCCCAGTATCACACAGGCTCTGGATATGTTGGGGGAAAAAGTTATAAAATATACATGTCTACATGTCACACTAAACTGACAATAATATAGTTCAATGTGTTATCAAAGAGCCTTCTTACTAGTTACCGTGCCAGAAAAAGGTATTCAAATTAGAATGTGTTATATTTAGAAATATGACAGCCTGTATACCTTGTGCACAAATGAAAACTGCTAGTTAAAATATAAAAAGACTGAAAAAGCAAACGGTTTAATAAATGTTTAGTAATATATACGGTACATATTTATTATCTTAAGTAGCCTCCTAGAAAATCTGCTAGTAATCTTGAATAGGGAAAGTCTGGATACAAAGAGCTTTGGCCACATATCTATTGAATTAAATTGTTTACAACTGAATACAGCCATATGACTCTAACTTGTTCATTTGTTTTAATTTTAAACTCTGTACTTACATGTACTCTCTATGGGCTGAATGGACAGCTGCTGCATTGCTGTAGCGCCAGAGCACGATGACTGATGACAGGACATCTAAAATTGCATCAAACTGAAATGGAAACAGCATGATAATTGTAAAATCTGGCATCTTTACCACACACCACTCTTTTTGTCTCAACCATTTTCAGGCATTTAGCAGAAGGAAATTTGTTGTCACTGCACCCATTACATGTCCAGCCACTGAAAGTCACCCAATGTTACTTTTATTTGCATTGGTGTCTTGACGAGAAACCTATCTTTAGCCACAAATCCAGGTTTGGTTTTGGATAAGATTAGGTTTGGGTTTTAGTATGGAGGCCTTGTGGTGAGAACTTCAGTCCTGCCAGCAATGACATTCTACCCTCTTAAGCTGCCAAGTTTTCAGCCAATTGCCCAGTAATGGTCACTTTAATCATACTGCCAGGGTATGGTAGTCCCACTTCTTCCCCACTCTCTCCTCAGCCTTCAACTCGCCTTGCCAGAAGGTCTTGATCATGCTCACTCATCTTTTCATCAGTCTATTAGTTTATGTTTATGTACAATGTGAACGTGATTGGATGTGATCATAGGGTCAGTGAAATTGATGATGTCAGAATCAGGTATGTCATTGCTTTTGTTTAGACTTTTGTAACCTCATTAAGTTGCCAAACTCTTTGCTCAGGACAGAGGTAGACGAGATAACGGTGATAAACTGTATATTAACATTACATTCATGCAATTCATACATTCATATTAAGACTAATTCAGTTCAGTCCTTGGTGATTTAATTTATTTCTGTCCATGAGTATGTTTTAACACGGAGTCTACTTACAGCAAATCCAAAGGCTGATGCACTGTGTCGCATGAAGGATACAGCTAGAAAAACAGATTGAGACAGTTAATGCATGAAAATGCTATTTAAAAATAGAGTATTTTCCTACTCCATTCACAGTGGTACTTGAAATAATTAGTTATATTTCTTCATCAACATAACCTACACAAAACATATGATTTTCTTGCATGTTCTAAAGTAGATAAAGAGAACCCAATTAAATATACAGAACAAATTATATTATATATTATAATTTGTTTTTTAAGATAAAACAATACAATATTACATATTTGTGAGTGGTATGTGAACCTTTTCTTTCAGTATCAGTGACAATACTTTTCTAAACTAAACATTTCCGTTAGCTGGTGATCAGTCCTGGATATGAGCTTGGAGGATTTTTTTTCCTCCACAAAGAACAGATTTATAATAATGGATGTTGATGGGTTTCCTCACATCATTTATTTTGCATTGGCCATTTGAAAAAAATGAGTTCAATCATTTAATCATATTTTTGTAGAATGACATGTGTGCTTATGGTCTATGTCTGGTGGCATGACCAACACTCTCTTAAGATTAGGTTAGTTCAAATGTAATGTGCTTGCATAATTCAGAACTCACTGTTATACCTTTGATGGCCACAGGAAGCAAAACTGACCTAATCATAATATTACGGTCACTAATTTCACAGGTGGGATACTGCTTATATGCTGCTGTTTCTTTCACCGGTTATAAAGCTTCTCATTTAAACCAAAATGTTTTATTTTGGCTACATCCATCAATCAAACATGTTTTAATAGTCTTCTGTTCACATGCCACATGATTGTTTCCCATATGGTGAACTCACAAACATTAATGCGAACTGGAGAGAGACCTTTAGTTTCTTTTTCGTTACCCTGGATTCATTTGTTATCGTGTGGAATGACATTTGTTGGACAACACCTCATGGGGAGGCTAACAATGGTCTTGAATTTCATTGATTTGTACACTATCTGTCTGACTGTGCAAAATAAAGAGGCCAAGCACATTAGTTTTATGACCTTTACTAGCCTGGTAATCACCAATAACCATTTTTGGTCACACTAAGTGAAAGCTTTTATATGGTAAATATGCTTGTATTGTAGGTCTAGCCTACCTTGCCTAGGTTTGATTATGGCAAGGCAAGTTTATTTGTATAGCACCGTTCATACACAAGGCAATTCAAAATGCTTTACAGAATTAAAAATAATAATTATATAAAATAAAAAAATAAAAAATCTAGTACAATTAAAACACCGTCAAAAAGAATATATAGGAATATATATTAAAATAAAATGAAATTAAAAATTACAATATTATAAAATAAGGAAACAGTTTAAAATAATAAAAATGTGCAGTTAAAACGCAATCAGGATTCATATGTACAGCTAAAGAGAACAGTTTTTAACCTGGACTTAAACGTTGTGAAAGTAGAGGCCAGCCTAACATCTTTAAGGAGACTATTGCAGATTTTAACTCCATAAAACTGAAATGATATTGTTAGATTATATCTGTGTGGTGGAATGAATGTGCCTTTGTCTGCAGTTTGGGGAGTGTTGAACATAATCAGTCACATGGTGATGGGTTAGAAAGATAAACACATGCCTAAAGTGGCTTGTGAAATATTTTGGATTTGACAAAATGTGTGATTGCAATTAAACTATTAATTTAAAAACACTCCATGGCAGCATATTAAACAGATTAAAGCAATATAAAATCATGTAAGATTACTAGTTTTAACTTTTCCTCTTCTACATTTTACAATAACCATTATCTAGCTGTAAGACTTGACTGTATTGTTTAGTTCTTTTAAATCCATAAATCTGCTATCTTGTTCAGCGACATGCAGCTGAGCATGTTTGTTTTCCCCTCCAGACATGTGGATAACCTCACTGTTCTGTTGCCCTCTGAATTTAAAGGCATAGCCAGAGAATGACTCATTCTAGAACACCCACTAGAGTCCGAGAACACTTCCATCTTTCCTCAATCATGAAAACTACCTTAAGTCTATAAGCAGCAACTGTTTGAGTTTAAAAAGGCCCTGAGACACTAATGACTATCCAAATGTAATATTTTCAGCCAGTCTTACCCAAATGAAACATACTTATTGAAGTGTACAATCAATTAATTAGCAAGTGTTTGGTTTTCTACATAAATTAACTGCTCAAATTACAATAATTGTGTTTCAAACAGCCCAGGTACAGCAAAGTAAAAAAACAATCAATCTTAAAATCAACATATCTACACATATTGCAGCAGCTTAATTTCACGATCTCATTAGTTTCAACACAGACACACCCAGTGCTACTTAATGTGCTACTGATTAGGTGATCACCTGCAACAAATATTATTTATTGAAAAAAGGTTCAAGCCACATGAAAGCTGTGATTGAAATATTGTTTTTTTTAACTTTCCTAAGTTAAAACACTACAAATGTTTCGTTAAAAATGAATATATAAACATTTGTATTGTATTTTTAGGTGATTGTTATGGTGTCCCAGGTGGTTGCTATGGCTTTGGTATGTGGTTGCTATGGTCACTGGTATGATATTGCTAGGTCATTGAAAATGTGTTCCAGGTCCTTGCTGTGGTTTTGCTAAGTGTTTACCAGGTGGTTGCTAAGACATCCCAGATGGTTATAATGGTGTTATGTTGTTTCTGTGGTATCCAAGGTGCTGTTTCAGATGGTTGCTATGGTTTCCCTATTGGTTGCTATAGTGTTGCTAGTTGATAGCTATGGTGTCCCAATACTTATGGCTTCTTTAGGTTGCATCCTTTTGGACGTGTACGTCACAGTACTTTTATCTACTAATGTAGCGAAAGATGTAATAACAGGTCACTGAGTGCTCTGTAATGACATCATCAATTTCAGTTACAATTGTCAGTTAAAATTTGAATCTGAATATTCTATCAATACATTTCTTTGCAATAATGAAAATAATAATAATTATGAGTCTTTAATTAGTCTTTAACCCTCTCCTCTCCACCCCATTGTCATTTCTGAACACTAGGTCACCACTGTCCTAAGGAAACATTCAGGCACTGTTCTACATAGCTTTCCTCCATCCTTACTGATTTACCCTATAATCAGTCCCTGACCCTGTATGTTATGTCTGCATGTTTCAAGACATTTATAATCATACTAATTTCCATGAAGCATATGATCTCCAGCCTGAATGACATCTGTAGCAATTAAGTGCTTTGAGAGACTTTTACTTCAACACCTCAATGTAAAGACTGACTCCAGAACCGTGATTTTACTTTTTATTTGTTTTAACTCAATGCTGACACCTGAACCAAGATACATTTTTGTACCTCTTGAACTTAGCTAATAAATTAGTATGATTTACATACAGGAAGAACATACAAACACCATACAAGCCACTTCTGGGAATCAAACTAGGGATTTCTGGAGGTGGGAGGAAACAACCATACTGTTCAACAACTGGGTCATCGTGCTACCCAGGGCTATGTAAGGAAATTTACAAGTGGTTTATTTGACCCCGCTGATAAAATCAGCCTAAATCCAACATAATGCAAAGTGTGTGTGTGTTTATGTTTATGTGAACAGAATGAAATATACAGGCTAATTTCCCCATTTGTTCCACCTGGTATTTTTTCCTTACATATGAAATACTTACACAAACTGCATAAAGCAACCTCAGGCTAAGCATTATTTCCCTTCTGTCATTGCTATTTAGTTTTTAGTTTGTTCACACATACATTCATCCCATGTAAAAATCCAAAAGGCTTACCAGTCACATCAGGTTCTTACTATACAGTGCTACCCATCACAAATTATCCACTGTGGAATGTCAATTCAAGTACATACGCTACATACGCTAAGTAGATCAGTGTGGTATTTGGGTGAACTTATGAAATGCATCTATTCAGAAACCAGACTAAATGAGGCTTGCAGAATATTGCACAGCTTATTGTTTCTCTATTTAACCACATCTCTCACCTAAACCTGAAATAATGAATTACCTAAAGTTTACCTAATGTTTAGTTTTAAGTTTCCAAATTAGCAGTAATCAAATCTCATTTTACACATTTTAGCACAAAAAGAGTGATAGTCAGAGGAACAATACACATGGTGTGACAAAATAGCTTGAAAATACATTTCCATTTTGTCATATGTATGCAGTCTACCATGCTGACCACTGGAATTATAAAGAAATACTTGGAGGGGAAATATTTTAATATTTACAGAATCTGTGACTAATGTGTATACTGTATGATTTACTGTACTGTACTGTATGAAACGTCTTTTGGATGCGAACAACTGCATACATTGAGAGATCTTTACAGTGAATGCTGTGTTGTCTAAGGCACAACTAGGGTTTTTTAAACCACACCAATTTTACTAGGTGAATGTTATTGAAGTAGACAAAGAACTAGTGTTATTTGGAAAACCCATTGTGCAGCCATAAAAAGCCCAAAACAGAAGGTTGGGACAATATGGACAGTATTTCTTATATTTTCTATATAGTTTTATTTTATCGCTGACAGTATGAACCTGGGATATTTCACGTTTCAAATGCCTGAGACAATGATGGAAATGTTTGGAAACAAAGAACCTCATAAAAGATTGATAGGGATTTAAAAATTTCTCCCTGTACAGTGCATAACATCATTAAACAGTGCAAGGAATCGGAAGGAATTTCATTGCATAAAGGCCAATGGGTGCAAACTTAAGCTCAACACCCATGACCTTTGATCCCTCAGATGGCATTGCATTTGGAAATGTCATTCAACAATAACTAATATAACCATATGGGCAAGGAGCAATTACTTTGGAAAATCTTTATAAAGCACTACAATATAGAGCTGCATTCACAAATGCCACTTAAAACATTACTGTGCAAAAAAAGAGGTTTCATTTAGTTATGTCCAGAAGTAACTTTGGTTTCTCTGGGCCCAGAATCATCTAGGATGGACCATCAAGCAGTGGAAACAAGTATTTTTGTTATGGACAGGATGCTTTGAGTCATTCCAACAGCCACCAGGAGTGCTCCAGATTATGGCACTAAACTCCCGAGAGCCCTAGAGGAAATTAGTCTCAATGCGAAACAACTGCTGGACCATTAAAGAGAAGCCTAACCTGACTTCTCTGTCACACCTTTTGCACTAAAGGCAATGCGCCACTGGACAATGCAAAACCACAAGCTGCACACATTAATAAGGCATGGCTGTTGGAGAAGAGGGTATGTACTGGACTGGCCTGTCTGCAGTCCTAACCCTAATAGAGATTGTGTAAAGAAATTTTGAAATGAACAATGCTACAACCACTTCCCCACTGTTGCAAGTCATACTCTTTTCATATCCAAATATAGCTGTTTTATTATGACATGTAAACTACAGATTTTATGCAGTTATCGGACTCCTCTGGCTGGTTATTAAATTATTTATTACTAATTTAGATTTTATTATTGATTTCAATTATTTAATTCAAATTATACTTTTAAGTAATTATTTAATTATCTTGGCCACCCATGGAGGAAGGGTTCCTTTTTAAGTGTTGGTCCTCCCAAGGTTTCTTTCTTATATATTCAATGAGTTTTTCCTTTTCGCTGTCGCCCTAGGCTTGCTTAATTTTGGATTAATTAATGCATTATTGTAGAAGTTATACTCTTTTCATATCCAAATATAGCTGTTTTATTATGACTTGCCACCGAACGTCAGAAAGATAAATCTGCATCTGCTGCAGAGGAAAAGTCTTCTCCCTCTGTCACTGTTAATAATTCACGATCTACCATGCTGGATCATTCCAAATGAGTGCCTTTTTGCCCTGCATGACAGAGTTATGTGTTTCCTCAGTAACAGCTTGCTGTCTTCTCATGTAGCCTTGCCATTGATTAAGGTAGACAACCAAAAAAGTATCTGTGGGAATTTTTGTATCATGTGAATTCCATCCATTAAAACCCAATCTAATAAATGTTATATTTGCTATAAGATTTAAACTCCAAATTCTAACTTTAAACTTTTATCATACCCATTCAATTACCTGCTTGTTTAATATTATATAGTGACTCCAGGGGCCTATGCGTGTGTGTGTGTGTGTGTGTGTGTGTGTGTGTGTGTGTGTGTGTGTGTGTGTGTGTGTGTGTGC
>JAVSBV010180709.1:0-13248 GCA_033117975.1 Parotocinclus spilosoma | reverse complement strand
ATACTTATGTAAATATGATTTCTTTGTTTTTTAATTTTAATAAATTTTCAAAACTCTCAAGAAAACTTTTTTCACATAGTCATAATGGGGTATTTTGTGTAGAATTTTGAGGAAAAAGATGAATTTAATACAATTTGGAATAAGGCAGTAACGTAACAAAATTTGGAAGAAGTAAAGCGCTGTGAATACGCCGGATGCACTGTATATATAGAAAAAAATGCTTTTACACAGAACAGTGAACCATCTTATTATTTTTTATGAGTGTACAATCCTTTTCCTTGTCCTGCTTATGTTGGGGGCTTGTTCTTCAATCCCAGATGACTCGCACAACCCTAATGGAATATCACAGATCTGCCAGCAGGTACAATGTGCTAATATCAAATTTCCCCACTGTTCAGATGGGTAAAGTGATTGCTGCTTATAACCAGTTTTGTCTCCTTTTGCTGAGGTGTGAAAAATCCAGCTGGCTAATGCCATTACTGTGATATTAATGGAGTGGGGCTGTGAGAAAACGCAACACTCTCACTACAGCGTCGGTAGATTTGCTTCCTTCCACACTGCAGGGATTATGCGGACGTGATATGCCAACGCTTCTTTTTGGCCTTAGGTTTTTTATAGTAAAACAATATAGGAATATCATGGAAACAAGTTTTTAACAACAATCTTTAGATCAATTTGAAAATACAGCAGCTATTGATTTAATATAATGCAGCAACATAAAGCAAGAAGCTTTATTAAACAAAATGGTGCAAATTCAAGTCAAAGACAAACTTGTGTAAACAGTGATGCTATGTAGCTAGGCTAACACAGTAAAAACAGAGAGTCTAATAGGCTAGGCTGACAATAAATGAAGACCACTCAACACAAATCAAGTTTAAATACACGAAACACAAGCATATTAACCATGCACAGGTACAAAAGTAATGTGACAGTAAGACAGAGTAAACGCAATCAATGCTGGGAACTTAATGAAGAGCAAGTAGGGTTTAATTAGAGTACCACAGTCCTTCAAATTACAGTCTGCAATTATTAACTAGACGGCAGATAAATGGAAAAGGAAAAGGGTCAGAAGCGAGATGTAAAATGATGTTACTTTCAGGCTGTTCAGGCTGTCCAACATACACAAAAAAATTAAATATTCCTTCTTATTAGAGAAAGTAAGACAAAACACTAACACTAAAGTTATTATCAAAGTTCACACACAAATAAAACAAATCTTATTAATGATAACAAACAATACTTCACAATTGTACTATTTTTAGCCCTCCATTTGGCAAAACACAGATGGGTACTTTTGCTTAGAAGAAATTACTAATCTTCAAAAGGATTTTACTTAATTTTAATGTTCAAAGTGCAAATCTGTGCCGATTTTTAGGCAAACATTATATAATAATTTGGACATTGTAAGGTCACACACAGCCACACACTAATATTAACCAATTAACTTAACACGCATTTCTTTGGACTGTGAGAGGATTACCTGGAGTAAACCCACGCAGACACAGGGAGGACATGCAGACTACACACAGAAAAGACCCAGGCTGCTCCACACTGTGATTGAACCCGGGACCTTCTTGCTGTGAAGCTGTGGCGCTGCCCACCGAGTCCCCGTGCTGCCCCCGAATAAAGATCAATAATGGGATAATGATCCGTGGAAAAGAGTACTATAGTGTGACAAATCAAAGCTTGACATTTTTGAGTCCAATCACTCTATTAGACAAACTTATATCTAAAAGAAAGAGCTATTTTTTTTTTTTACTTCAATTACAATACAAATTGTATGATGCAATTAATGCAGTCATAAAAAATGGTTGACACTTTTAAGTAACCATTCAGATATAATTTTGGTGGGAGTCATATTATTGTTTTATTTATCAAAGCTTATAAAATTTAAGATTGTTTGTATAACAGTAATTCACATAAAATGTAAGGTTTATTAATGCTAATTCAAGCAGGCAGTTATTGATTTTGGTTCTGCCTGGTTTGTTCTGTGTAATTGCTTTAAAATTTAAAGTTGATGATCACTTTGTATGGATAATTTTGACATTTTAATTGAAATAGTGGACTATTTCTTTGTTAAAAGCCTAATTCTAATTCAATGCTTGATTAATCTGTTATATCTGGTCTTATGAAATAATAAATGCCAATCTGGGTTGCATGTATGACATATGACAAGTTAAGAGTTTTGTTCACTGACCCAGCAGTAGCAGGATTTGAACCATGGATCTTACGGTCCAGAGTCCAGTATCTTAAATCCTATGCCACACCAGTTGTCAGTAGTTTCTTTACCATCTTAGGTCACATAGCAAAAATTGTGTTAATTTGTGAATCAGCTTCCATTGCTCCAAAGTCTAGATCCATGACTCGTGTCCATTGTAAATACACCATGTCACCAGATTGTGGATTGTTTTTCCTTAAACCACTTGTTAAGGTCACTCAGGTCACCTGAACATTTTTTCCAAAACAAACATGTCAGCTATGAGAATCAATGTTTTATTTAGTGTCAAATATATGCCTAAACGTAGCATGTGCAGTTAACGAGAGATAGTCAATGTCATTAAGGAAACACTTTTGCTGGTCCCCACAACTTTAATTGTAACCTTAAAAAAACAAAAAAAATATATTAAAAAAAAAGGAGAATGTTGGAATTAGGTGTACCATTACTAAACTACAGTAATCATTGTGTCTATGGATAATCCCCATAATGTGTGTGTGTGTGTGTGTGTGTGTGTGTGTGTGTGTGTGTGTGTGTGTGTGTGTGTGTGTGTGTTTATTCATGTGCGCACACACATTTGTCATTCTGACACACCGCACGCTGACTTGAAGCGGCTTGTTTTTCACCAGCAGGACATCTGTGAAGGAATTAGGAATTCTCTGACAGCAGGCAGAAAGTAAATTCTGAATATTAAAATATATTTATACTTATGCCATATTTCAGTCTAGAAGTTTCTTAGCTCAAAGTATTTGTTGTACAAAGTTTGATTGAGGCATTTGGGACAAAACTTTTATTAAAGAACACCATGTGTTATTAAAGTTTAAACTTTGTTTTATTTATATAGCTCTTGATATATTTACAGTTTACGGTAACATATAGGGTACTTTGTAGTCATAAAAGAGATGGACATGGTCAGCAAGATTATTCAGGTATGATTTGGCATTTAAACAATGTTCAACTGGTATTGAGGGTCCAGAGTGTGCCAAGGAAATACCCCTCTCACCATTACACCACCAGATTCAGACTGCACTGCTGATACAAGGCAAGATGGGTCCATGCTTTCCTAATATTAAGCCAAATTCTGACCATAACTAAATGTTACAGTGAAAATCGAGACACGTCAGATCAGGCAATGTTTTTCAAATCTTCTATTGTACATCTTTGATGAGAAAATACTAATTGTAGCCTTAGTTGTCTGTCTTTTGCTGACAGAAGTGACAATCAGTGTGGTCTTCTGCTTCACGGTTTGATGTGTTGTGCTTTCCTCCGCATACCTTGGTTGTAATGAGTGGTTATTTGAGTTACTGTTGCCTTTCTATCATCTTTAATCAGTCTCATCCTCCGACCTCTAGCATCAACAGGGAATTGTACATATACTGCAAAAAAACAAAACAAAAAATTAAGCGATATTCCCTAACTGAAATAATGCAAATAGTGCCCTAATATTTGGAATTTACAATTATCATATTATTATATTTCGATTTTTATCATCTGTACAGCACGTAAGATACACTACATTGTCAAAAGTATATGGTACCATCCGACTTGAGTTAGGCAACAGTTTTTGACCGGTTCTGTAACAGTATTTGACTATATCCCTGTTCAGGGGTATATGTTGGACTGCGCCCTCTGAAACCAGGGATAGTATCCACACACCTCTCAGTCCTGACCAGGATTAATGGGGGAGAAAACTGGGAAATATTAAGGGGTAGAATTTTCAGGCTTTTTATTTGCTTGTCACAGTTAAATGAGATAAGTGTTAGTTTCAAATGTGAGGTGATGTCACAATATTAGTAATGGTGTTGCATTACGGAGTCCATCAAGGCTTTCCAGTGCTTTGCTTCCATGCAATTTATCAAATTGCCCAACAAAATGCCGCCTACATGGCTGTCTGCATTGTTTTCTCAACTCCCACAGGCTAGCATATTGGCCCAAATGTCCAATTACAGCCTCCAACAGTCACAATCTGCTAATAACCTGTCATGTACATACCACATAATTATCCCTCCATGTATCTTTTGGAAATGACCCATTTTTTCAGAGTTGCGTCAACCTTCTGGGTGAAACTACATCTTCATCCATAATGTAAAAAGATATCCACATGTCCCCAAAACACTATCCACATACACAATCTCCATAATTTGCTTGTGCTTGGTAGATGGGTATTACATAATAACCCATAAGAGTCTCTGCTCTTTTCAATTCCCGTACCCATAATGCTTCACTGCGCCTCTGCGATAGTGCAATCATATAAAAAGTGCAGTATGCACATACACTCACCTTGGCACCACCATAACACACACTCTCTCACTTTTTCTCTCCCTGACTACTTTATTAAAACTGCTCAAGCTGAATTTCATATTACACTGTTTGTATAATGCCTAAGTAAGCCACTTGTTTTTTTAACATCATACTCTGAGAACAGTAAATCCTATTTGTTTCTTACCTAGCATCCATAGGATTGTTGAGTTTAGTTGACAGTAAACATTTAACATATGTACAGTATTTATGATACACTATATAATCAAAGGTATATGGATGGAAAAACATTTCATTGTATAACCATAGGCTTTCATATGGACTTAGTCACCTATATGTTTTCAATAGGTTAGAAAGAAAACAGGACATATGCGTATGTTGCTATGCTTTTATGTAGGCAAGTACTAATTGTACTACTCTCTTTACTACTAACATTACTAATACTGCAATTTTAGCAGTTTAGCTTCTATGTATTATGTCTCTTTAGCCACATCGCCTGACCTGATTTACAGATGCAATTTTGAACTATGAAGCATTTGTGTTTATAAAGTCATTACCCATTGTATGTAATAAAGTTGCCTTGTTTGTGACTTTGGGTAGACACTTTGTTGTCAAAGCAATAAAATGATGTCACCCCAAGCTTTGGACATTATGGAGTCTTACTTTCAGACCACATTATGCTATTAAACTATTGTATATTATAGGATACCAATTATCTCTTCTGCAGAACAATATCAGTTCCAGTGATGACACAGTCACTGCACCAGACCCATACAAGCTAATTTACAGTACTGTGTAAAAGTAGTGGGCCACCATTAGATTTGTTGATTTATCGATTGCATAGTGACCCAAACAAAACGGTTAGATCTAAAAATAAAAACAATAAACCCTTTTTAATTTTTTACATCATAATAATCTTTTCAACTGTTCTTGATTTCAATTGGTGTATGCTTACCTTGCCATGGCTGTCCTTCCAAAAAAGATAAAGCTTCTTTAGAATGTAGAAGGTTCAATTTGATATATAGATGACAGTGCTGCTATACCTGAAGTGTAAGTAAAGGTCAAATTAAATACTTGGCACTGTAGCTTATAGAAGCTGTTTTCCTCTGGGAGGGTCGGATTGTGGCTTTTGTTTGCTTTTTTATACTGCATACAAATGTCTTGTGTTTTCTGGTTGGATTGTAATGAAGAGACTGTACAATAATAATATATGGTATTATACCATTGATAAAACAATGGTGTATCAAATCTATAGGTGGCCTAAGACTTTTGCTAAATCTCCTTCTCTGCCTTCAATCACATTCTGTATTCTAGATGCAGGTCAGCAAAATAAAGAATTATGTAGGGAGTTCATCATTCCCTTATATAAATTGATGCGACACATTGTAGCTTTGAATACTGCCTTATTTCCAGCTTCTCACTACTTAATTATGTAGCATGATTTGATTCTTCTTATTGACTCTGTGCAATGGAAGAAAGCTCATGTATAGGACCTAGTAGAATATTAACCATGACTGAAGTTTTAATATTTAATCAGAAATCATATGTTCTAGCCAGCGAGTGGGAGAATATACAGTATGTATATCTGTATGGATATGCATATGGGACTTTATAAGATTACTGCCAATGGCATAAACAGAAAAAAAATCGTGAAAGGTACATTTTAATGAGTAGCCAATGAATTATTTCCCACAAAGCTTTCTTCGTTCATTCCTATTAAAATACCCCATGTGAATCTCAAACACCCACACATTGGTTAAAATATGCAGACAGCATTGCCTGGCTGTCCAGACACTACCAAGGTAAATCTAAGACATTTATTGATTAAAAGAAATGTGAATCTGGCAATTTATACTCCAAGAACAGCTTTTATAAAGAACAGAAAAGTGTATAAAGTTAAAAGATGGGTCTGCCTTGATAGATGGAAATCTCTAACATAATCTCCAAAATAGATTCCCATAAAATGTCTCAGTGGGAATAGATTTTAGTATTAGCATAATCCAATCCAAGGTGTGTGAAGAATCTACAAAGAGCAGTATTGAGCAGATGGTATCGCATTTAGTGTCACAAATGGTTAACTCTCAAGAGAAGTCACAATGTGTCAGAGTGCCCAGTCCAGTGGGTAGACTGTATTATGACTAATCAGATATTAAAACTATGGAGAGATATGTGTAAATAACTTTACACAAAGTAAATAACTTTGAATAACACATTTAAATATCCTGGACGATACTCTGCTGAAAAACATTTGATTACTTTATATTTACATTTACAGTATTTAGCAGACGCCCTTATCCAGAGTGACTTAAAAAAATGATTTAAGACATCAGTAGCATGATCTATTCCTAATAATCAGTAATCTAAACAAGAATTCTAAACAGTAATCTAAACAAGAGAGAGAAATTAGTTGAGGTAAGTGTGGAATAAATGGGTCTTCAAACTAAGTTTGAAGATTGCCAAAGACTCATAGGAGCCAAAACAGAGTCTCAATGAATGCCTTCTTCATCCCCAGAGAGAGAGAGAGAGAGAGAGAGAGAGAGAGAAAGAGAGGGGCAGTCGAGCAGAGCTAGAAGACCAAAGTGTGCAAGGTGCAGTGCGGGGTGTGATAAGTGCTGCAAGGTACGAGGATGCAGGCCCATTTTCATCTTTGTATGCGTGCATCAGAGTTTTAAATCTGATGCAAGCAGCTACACGGAGCCAGTTGAGAAAGTTAAGCAGTGGTGTAGTGCGTGAAAACTCGGGAACATTAAACACAAGTCTTGCAGTTGAATTCTGGATCAGCTGTAAGGATCGGATAGTGCTCAGAGGTAACCCCACTAGGAGAGTAAGTATTTGACATGCAATTCTTACTTTAGTGTTACTGCAGAGCATATACACCCATTCATGGCAAAGGGCTTCTCTAATTTTAGTGCCACCTTTCAGCAGAATCACGCGACTCATGCCACACTGTGAAAATGGTGGTTTAAAGAAAACAATAGAGAGTTCAAGATGTTTCGTAGGCCTCCAAATTCTGTGGGATATGCTGGACCAGTCCATGGAGGCCTTGCCTCACAATTTATGCCAGAAGAGTACTATGCAAAAGTGTTAGGTTTTTTTGGTGTTTCTTGTTCTAGCAGTGGTATAATTACCATTTATAACTTATTGTCTGTGACTGGACCCAATAAAATTGTACAATATGTGTTTGTTTTATGCATATATTAGCATTTTCACCCTGTTCCCCTTCAAAACAGTGATTTCTTGACTGCTACCTGCTACAATAAGGCATCCCGGAGATCTCGCAAGACCATTCCTGGTCTCGCTAAATCCCCAGGATCCCTATCGGGTTTTCAGATCAGAGCCCGTGATGCGGAATCCACAGACAGACCACAAGTACGGGGAAAACCAAGATACATTTATTTAAACAAAAAGACACATATCAGGCATTTAAATGATAGTTAAAAATGAGTCCACACTTGAGTCCGGTGGGGGCTTTAAACCCGGAGTCCAGAGTCTCGTGGTGGGGCCGAGGGGCCCACTTCATTGTAGTCCAGGGGTCTGGGCGCTGAGAGTCCACGACGTTGAGGTCCAGGGCAACAGGGTCCCAGGGGTTTGCGAACAGGCTGGAGTGAAGAAGGTCCGAAGAAGGGGGGGGGGTCGCAATACCGCCATAATGGCTCCGCGCCAGAGGCTCCATGAGGGCTTCGTGCCAGGGCCCAACAACAGCACCAAGGGGAGCCGGGGTATTGCGAGCGAGCCCGTTACAAGGAAAAAAAAGACAACTAAAAACAGCCTGAACAGAAAAAAGTAAAATTACAAAAAGGGGGGAAAAATAAAGGGCGGCTTTTAGAGCCACGTATCTACAGACGGCCGTGATGGCCAAAGATCCAAGGGGCTGCCCGTTATGGTTGGATACTGAGTCGGCGCCGATAATGCCTATAGCGGCTTCTAGCGGCCATGGTCCGGGGTGCCGGCTGCGGAGCCATGCGAGCCACGGGTCCAGGGAACAGCCCCTTTCAGCCCGGGCGCCATCAGCTGCCGGGGAACACGAGCGGAGGAGTCCCTAAAGGAATTTTAAAAAACAAAACAAAACACAAAAAATGCGCGCACAGACAAGGGGAACACTTAAAATGTAACGCATGACGGGGGATAACGTGATGAGCCGGTGAACACGGACGTGTTCGATCGGCTCCTATAACGAAACTGTTACGGTATGTATTAGGACCCAAGTATGCGGGACCGAGGTATCCCATGGTGTATAATAATAATAGGAAAATAATATATAACCAAACTAAAATGGGGAAAAAAGGATCGAAAGGCTCTCTAACGCATGAAAACTAAAGAGGTGAAAAAGGGCAAGCCGCTGAGTTGCTCCCCACAGGGAGCAATGCGCAATAAACCGCAGTGACCGCCAGGGGGCTGCCCTTTATGGCGGGATAAGGGGTTCGGCGCCGATAACAACCCTATGGCGGCATATGGCGGCCAGGGTCCGGAGGCGACCCCTTCGGCCGCGGACCCAAAATGCGAGCTTCACGAGCCGCTGGTCCAGGGTTCAGCCCCTACCAGCCGTGACTCCCGGGCGCCATCAGCTGCCAGGGACAGAGGCAGCGGAGTCCATTCAAGACTGTGGGCGAACATGACAAAAGCACAATGAGGTGCTGATTTGGGGACATCTCCCAAATCACGAGGCACGGAGGGACTCCGAAACGCGAAGAGGCGAGCCAAAGCTTGCACGCGCTTGTAGCGCAAGAAAGTGCATCGATTTGGGACGCTCCCCAAATCGAGAGGCACAAAGGCGTTTTGGGAGCGCCAGAGGGCAAGCATTAGCTTGAGCATGCAGTAGCGCACGAAAAAGAGGAGTTGGGGCTGAAGTGAAGCTCAATAAGAGCTGGGCTGGAACGGAACGGAGAAACCTGGATCTTTCCCTAAAATGCCTCAGAAGTTCCCCTCGTACGCATCCTTCAGCTCTAAACACCCCCGGATGTTACCAACTGAATGCTAAGATGGTACTGGCAATGAACACTGCTAGAACTCCCACTTAAGTAGAGGGAGACACAGGTGTTCATCATCAGGTCGTTAACCAGACACTGATTATAAGCTGCCTCACTGATTGCGCTGTAACAGCAATCACTAAGGCAGCACTGCGAGGGAAAAGGTAGGAACCTTAACAAAAACTAATTAACTGACAATGAAAAAGAGGTGCGTAAATTAAAGAGACAAACCAATAGAACGCTGCGATAAATCAAAACAAGCGCCATTACTGACGTAGGGAGAAAACGGAAACACAACACTAAGGTATCGGGGTAAAATAACATACCGCGGCGAGCAACGCAAAAAGGGCTCACAACGCCAACCCTGACACTACCCTTCCAAAAGCCATAGACAGCCTAAAAGGCACAGGGTTCATTAAAGGTGTTTCATCCACTGTCTATAAACAGATTCTCAGAGGTTACTTTTGGGTAGTGTTCCTCCTGGTAAGAGATCATTGACTGATAGATATGCCTTTATGATACACTAACATATATTTTGCTCAGGTGACAGAGGGTGCACATCATTTGACTCAGAGAGGAAGGATGGTTGCTTTGACAATTGTTCACATCCAAGCTGTTCTGATCTAGCTGTTAGGAGGATTTAGGAGCAGTGTTTCCATGAGGACACACACAAGTCTCCAGACTACCTGAACAGACCAAAAGTAAAGATTATTGTTTTATCCACTAACAAGCACAAACAGCTCCATCAGTTTCATTATCCACCATTGAGACACAGGTGCACCTTCACTAAGCGCCATTGTCTCAGCATGGCCCATTTGTAGCTATGACACCCATTGAATGTCCTGCACCAACAGCTGGCCACTATCACCTTTGCTTGCAGTGGTGTTGTGAACAAATATTTTGAACTGCTACAGACTGAAACCTTATTGTCTTTAGCAGCAAATCCAGGTTCTTTTGATTTGATATCTGACAATAGGTTCAGCTGTTAAAATATACAGTAGTATCAAGGGCCACGTAGTAATGATACACATTTAGAGGTTTTTATTATGAATATCTTTTCGCTTTAATATTGTAATCATTTACATGTATCATCATTACATTCCCATGGATTTTTTGTCACTGGGTCTACTAATGTTACTGAACTGTAAATGTTTAATATGGTCAAAATAGTCACTAATATTAAAATAACCAGATTGTAACTAAGTATTAAGGAGAAATGGTTAATGCTACTATTTTTGTATATGTTTAAATTAAATGTTGTTTCAAATAACATCATTACTGATAATCAGAAATTCTCCAGGCTCTCCTCTTACCGAGATAAGAGAATTAGTAAAAGCAAATCAGCTCCACTCTCCTGATTAATGTTTAACATGGAGCTTGGTTAATTATTCACAGAGCACATGTGTCAAATCCACCAGGGTGAAAGAAGGGATGACTAAGCTTAGCTTACATATTGTATGCTTGTTGGGTATAGTACATTGCAGGGTGACATAAATATACATGCTCTTCTATTCAGCTGACTTTTATTTATGCCTTTGAAGTCACTACACGGTTAAAAGTACAGCCTTTGCTCTGGTGGAGCAGTGGCACACAGCAGTGGATTCCATCACACATTTCCACTGCATAATAAATACAGACATTTTAGAGATGAAATAAAAATAAAGTGTAACATTGTAATGTAGCTTATGCAAATAACACTGTCACTAGGTAACCTAAATATTCTGATAATATGAAATCAGCCAGTAATCATATTTATAATTGTCAGTGCAAATACTGTAAGAGTTTTATGTGTTGACTTGGCTTCCAAATTCCAAAGATCCTGAAAACTGTTTGGCTCACGACAGTTGTGTAGTGTTGTTATCTGGGTTGCCATAGCATCAAACCCTGTCTGGCCTTTCCTAATCAACAAAGCGCATCTGTTTTTATAACTGTTGCTCACTAGGCTTCACTTTTAACTTAAGTTAACTACAGTATTTTGAGTAACGTAAAAAGTCAATTGTGCGTGAAACAGATGTGCATTTATAGAAATATACAAACCATTCTGGCTGGTGCCAACAAACGTGCCATGGTCAAAATCGATGAGATCATATTGTTTCTCATTCTGATGGCTGATGTGAGCATTACCAGATACAGGGTTTTGCCACAAGAGATCATAAAGTGCTTACCATGCTGCCAAATAAAAAGATTCTCTGAGTCTACCCTTTGGTAGTGTAGTTCTTGGTGAAAGATGCTTAGCATGCCTCTGTCTTGACAGACTGCTAGTAGAAAGAAGCGTGTGTTTCTCATTGTCTAACGTCTAGACACAGACCTTCACTATACACTGCTGTCTCAGCCCAGATAATTTACAGGTGCTTTGCTGAATGGGTTAAGAGGTTATGTGATGCTTATCCACTTGGATATTTGAATTTGTATGTTATAGCATGGCATCCATACCCTGTAACCACATATTAATAAAATCTATGTCGCAAACTGATTACTTATGAACTGCCAAGTGTCTCTATACCTGATCTAATGCTTCGGAGAGATGCAATACATGTACTTCACCTACATCTTCTAATGACATGCACCATTGGTTCTCTGTTGTCTCTGGAGTGAATAGAAAAGTGAGTTGACGTTTGTTGGCTCAGACTGACCCTCTGTTGTCTCTACTGCCATCATGCAGCTTGATTAGATCAATTAATGATCGTGCCTGTGTGTTCACCACTCTCCAAATAAACTGCGCTGTCTGTGCAGTTATCATGTGTAGGTCCCAGATGGTGAACCTGTATCCAGTTCCATTCAGCAATGGTTCATTTCCTGTGTCACCCATTCATGACATTCCAATACGCTTCTGTAGGTCTGTGTATGATTGTGTCTGTGCTAGATATTAAAAGATGAATCTCTTTTCACTCATGTTAGCACAGCAAAGAGAGAGAGAGAGAGAGAGAGAGAGAGAGAGAGAGAGAGAGAGAGAAAGAGATTATTGGGAGTTTAGAACTGTGTAAATGGAGACAAAATTGATCCAAGGGATTCATGCTATCTCAATTCTTTTCTTAAACAAATGGCACAACTTTGTGTCCATTGGGATTTGTGTTCTCATTTCCAGGGATTGATTGTTTGTCTGTGTTGGTTGCTTAGTCATTTATTTGTAATTCATGGATATTTGTAGTTAGATTGTTATTAAAACATATTACATAATTTTTTTAAGGAAAGATTAAGGAAAGGATCATATACTAAGTAAAATCTCACCCACAAGTACCTGTACCATAATATAATATTTTACCACCCAGAAGCAGGAGGAAGGATCAAAATTTGCATTCCACACACCTTTCACATCTTACATGCTGTGATTCATAATTCATAATCCTGCTTTATGCTGCACCTTCATCATGTCGGGTAGTAAGATATAGCGTTTTGTAAGCTTTACATTTATGGCTTGGCACCCATGCAATGTTGAAGGAGACATATTATATAAACGACACTTTTTCAGTGCTCATACACATACGTTTCAGTATCTAGAGTGCCTGCTAATTGTAAAATCAGACCATCAACAAGTCGTTACGATTTAACTCCCATTCCTACAACCTCAAACCAGAAAGCGTTGGGACAGTATGATATATGCATATAAAATAATCACACTTTACCTTTTGTATTTATATGTATGGGCAGCGTGGTGGTTTGGTGGGTGGCACCGCTTGCCTCACAGCAAGAAGGTCCCGGGTTCAATCCCAGAGAGGAGCGGCTTGGGTCTTTTCTGTGTGGAGGCTGCATGTCCTCCCCGTGTCTGCGTGGGTTTACTCCGGGTACTCCGGTTTCCTCCCACAGTCC
>JAVSBV010180699.1:0-13248 GCA_033117975.1 Parotocinclus spilosoma | reverse complement strand
CAAGACCTTAATATATTTCTGGCTTCAAAAATATGACTATCAACAACATGCCCACTCATTATGTTTTACTGCCCCCCGAAGCAAAGCAGTCCAGAACCGGGGCTGACGCCGAGTGATGAAAACGGGTTAATTAGCATCATTTTCCTGGACTACCTCATCTAAATATAACATTATAGATCTCTGGACCCTGTTGCTAATCTGCCTCTCTGGAGTTGTTTTCATTCACTCCAGCGAATACATTATTGTTAGGTTTTTTAAAAATTCATTATATAAAAAAATAATCAATTTTAAAATTGGCATTTTCCCCCTATTATTTCATATTTTTTATGTACCTTCACATATTTGATACCATTGGGTAAGGTTACACTGCCTACAGATACATCTGTAATTTAACAAAAGCATTGTAGCCAAAATCAGTTTAAATGCATTGCTTGCTTCAAGATCCATGACTACCAAAAAGCCTAACCATTACCTTAACACTTATATGGCATAAATTATGTGACTGTGTGTGTAAATGTGCATATATGATTAATGATGTCCATCTCTGGATGGAAAAGCCAAATAGTTAAACACAGCTGTTGAAGGTTAATATGTTTTTAGCATGTTTATTAGCAACTTGACCAGTTACCGCTATCCAAAATAAACTGCACACTACTTATTGAAGTAGTACAGTAGCAGCGCTTCCAACTGCCATTAACCAGAGTCATCACTGCATGTACTATTTCAAAAGTAATCTATTCCCATATATTAAGTCACTATTCAATTTGATTAACTATACAAAATCACAGTTTGTTTTTCTCACAGCTCTTAATTTTACATAAAAAAATTGAGACTAGCCTAGCGGTTAAGGTACTGGATCTGGTGGTCCAGGGATCAAATCCCACCTCTGCCAAGCTGCCATAGTTGATTCCTTAAACAAGACCCGTAACCCACCATTGCTTGAATTGTAAGACTGTATGAGTTGTAAGGTGCTCTGGATAAGGGCGTCTGCTAAATGCTGTAAATGTAATGTAATTTGCTTAAGATAAATGAAAATCTTTAAGCTATAAATGTTTTTATACCGACTTACCAACCCCATGTTATAGCGTGGTATATGTTATTACCATTGGGGGACATAAACATTTTGAGATCATTTGAACATTTGCGATTTAATTAAATTACCAAAAAAAAGAAATTAATTATTTAGGATAGTAATTATTTTTCGATAAAAAAAAATGCCTACAGGCTTATTTGATTAAATATCAATAAAAACTGGTATGTACATGAATAAATAAACAAAATAAACACTTGTGATTTCTGTTTTGAAATATTTAGGTTACATCTCACTCAAAAACTAGAAAATTTAACAGTTCTTTACAAAGACCCCATTAACGGCATTATCATTTTCTATAACAATAAAACTGCGCTATCGTTTACTAAATAAGAACATATTTATTCAATGTTTTTAGCCAGAAAAAGTAACTGGTTTACCTTGTGAGGTTTGAGCAAGCAAAAGTAGGGCTAACAGTATTGCCTGCTATGCTGAACAACCGCTCTGAAGGTATACTCGTGATGCACAAGTATATTTTGGCCAACTTTAGCATTGAGAAGCAGAGTTTCGTTTGTTTTCCACCAAATTAGCAGGTCTTTGTTACTGGGATTACAGGCTCACTACAATAAGCAGAGGCTGCTTGATCCTCTGCAGACCTCTGAGGTTTTCTGGCTGTTGTCATTTTCTGCAAGAGGCTGCCGGTGTGGACTGTGCATCCCCCTCCTGTCCATCCTCTTCTTACTCTTTCAGTGCACACGCTAAAATGTTGCCAAACTGCAGCAGTGTTGTTGTTTTTTTAAACTAGCGCGATTGACTCATTGCTAGCGCGTGCCATTGCGTCTTCTGGCATTTACTTCCTGCTATCACCTCAGGGAGAACCCCCAGTACCCCACAGCTCCAACTGCCACCCCCTCCCACCACTCACCTATTATGGATGCGGAAAATGTATTAAATGTCACAGTTTATACCATCATCATATTTAAATACTGTGGTATACAGCAATACCGTCATACCACCCAAGCCTACTGTCACTGTTTGCGTAACACCATGTAACAGGATTTTCTTGTTTCTGGGGAAAAACAAAATTGTGTAAATACTTTCAAAAATAAACAATGCTTGTAAAAGTTGTAGTGCTGGAAACAATGTGTTCATCTACTCATAAATGGCCCCACACTCACTGATCATTCTCTCTGCATCTCTTTGTTTCATGCAGTAAAACATATTGCTCTTAAACCGGGGCAACTGAGTGACTACAACAAAGTTCCTCTGCATTTTCTTCACTATTTTAACAAACATCAGCCTTGTGAGTGCAAATATTGACTGATGCTGATTATCTTAAAATGGCATTATGATGGATGGATGGATGGATGGATAGATAGATAGATACTTTATAGATCTCGGAGGAAATTTAGCTTAATTTAATGATGCATTGTTAGATAATACTTCCCAAAGTTGCCGCCTTCCTTCCAGCTTTTGGAAATTAAAAAGACCATGTAAGACTGTGATTTATGCACTAACCATCTTTTGCAATGAAAACACTGGAAACAAAACAGGCAGTGATTGGCCCAGTGTCATGAGCTAATCTACATACTACATCGGATATAGCAATCCTTTTTTAACCAACCAAGATACATTTGGGTAATAATTGTAAATGTGTGTAGTCCAAGTCTTATCCACTGCTTCATTTTGACTCTGGGGAACGATATAATCATAAGGATATTTGTAGGTCTTACTCAGGGACCAGCTCATCCTCTCATCCTTAAAAGTATCAGATTATTTGCGCAATCCAATCAGTAATGTCACATGTCCTCATTTTTCTTTGATTGTTGCCCTTTTATTTCCTTGTCATGCTTAATGTTAAGAACACACAATTTTCAGCTTAAACATTCATACCTAATAATTATGCATGCTGTCCTAAGAATTAGCAGGATATCTGTGTTGCCTGTGATGAAAGCCTGAGAGATGTAAATGTGATGGTCTGGAGGCCTCTTTGTTCTTTGTGAATAACTGATCCCATTTCTCATATCATACCTAGTCAGTTTGCATTTAGTTATTTTATATATCATGACACTCAACCAATTCTATCATTAACTATATTATAACAATGTCAACCTCTTCATTAACAGAATTTAGCAGATTTACATTTACAGAATTTAGCAGATGCCCTTATCTAGTGCGATTTGCAGACCTGCTTTGTAGTTCTATCATATATTATGACATTAACTGGTTCTGTAATATACTATGATGGTATCAACCAGTCTAATCCTGATTTCCATAATTCAAACTAAGCTCAGACTGCATACTTGCTGATTTGCCAAGCTAAGTTTCATTCACAGTCATTCACAAATGCTCCATCGACACAAATGGAGGAAAGCTGATAAACCCATCCCTTTAACACTATACAATTCTCCCTATTCTTAAACCATTCAAGCATTATGATGATTATAATCAATAGGCATTTCATGAATCTGTTTTATTGTTTTCTAGATAACCTTCTCAGAGTAAGTATGAGACTTAGCATGGATTGTTAAAAATTGTAAATTAATCTGAAAGGTTAGGATGCTTTCTTGAATGGTTCCATTGTTTGTTATCTATTGATTTCAGTGTTAGTTGATTGATGCCTAGCTCTCTGCATCACAGAGCCATGATCATTAAATATAAACTGACGATTGTCATACAAATAATTACAATGACTTTATTGGCACGTTGGTCCATTTTAATCTACTTTTATGGTTAATGTGTTATTGAACAGTGTCATTTCCTGCCTATAAATTTGTCAAACTAAAAATTTCCAGAGTAGGCCAAGCCTGAGGTTGATTTCTCACTTGCAAATAAGCTCTGAGGTGAGACTGTGTATGATGTAATTTAGAAGACCATTGCTGAAATCCACAGCCTGCTTTGCTTTAGTGGTGTAGTATGTACTTCCAGTTGGTTATATTGTTGAAAACGTTTAGACAAAACATACAACTGCTGTATGAGGTATCACTACTTTGCCTGCAGCATGGATAACTTGATTTTATATAGCTTTGGTTGTCCATTACTCCATGTGAAAAACTGAAGGAAAATGCATTTACTTACTAAATGCATTTGAACTTTCTAGAAATATGAAGGTGCATTGTGGAAAATTTAGTGAATTTTCTGATTGTAGTAAATTCCACTTAGCAATCCAGAACATTGGCTTTTTATTATCTTGAATTTAGTGGGGCACAGCAACATTTTTTGTGACCCATGCCCTAAACAGGATGTGCACGACATTTAAAAGCTAGGTCATCATATTGGGTCAATGTATCTTTAGGAATTTGTTTTTTATTTCAAGAGCCATTGCTGCAAAATGAGTTCATGCTTATTTTTGCCACATATAGACCACATTATTGGAAACACCTAGCTTGTAGATAGACTACAGGTAGTGATTATGCACACCAACAACAGACTGAGGTGTGTGTAGTCTTTGCGATTTTGTAAATTTCTAGTATCCAAATACTAGGCGCATTGTGGATCAGCCAGACTAACTCACACTGAGAATGCATCGATTGATGAGTGCTGACATTGTACTGACATGTTTCCCCTTGGGGAAATGGATTTTAGCAGCTAATGTGCAGGAAACAGCACCACATTATTTTTTCTGAGGGTCTGTATTGAACTGCTTGACTGGAGGATCTAAATACTAAATAATTTCAGGGTTACATTTTGCCACAATATCTACAACTGAAGAATTTTATAAATGTTGTGACCCTTTGATATGACATTCAGCTAATTACTAATTAACTAATTAACTACTTCTTTGTCTAAATGTCTTCTAGTTGCTCAGCTTTATATGATGTTTAACTGGCCACCAACGAATCAGAAAAGTTCCTAAGTCTTACTAAGAATCTACCAATTTTTTGCCCTTTTCAGGTGTTTCAGCACTAAAATGAAAGTGTGTCAATTACAATTGTGTTTCTTTGCTGTTACGCTATATTGAAAAAGGTATTGACATCACAAAGCAGCCAAATGTATCTAAAATATTGATGTGCCTGACACCACATTCGACAAAGGTGTTCATATAGGGCCTCCTTTTTTTGCATGGGGATAGGACCTTGTTATAAAGACTATGAAAACTAGGTTAAGACAACAGTAAACTGAATGATATAAATACTGGGACTGTGTGTTCTGTCTTGAATGCAGTTAGTCATCAGAGAGTAGCATGGCAAACAGAATCCTTTAGAAGATGCCATCTGCAGCCAATGCTAGCTTCAGATTTTTCAAGAACTAGAACACTTACTCAACATTGCTTGGTTGTGTAAACAAGTATGCTGAGAAATACTTTATTTCTTTGTTTTTACCATGAAGAAGCAAGTTTTTTTGCATCATAGGATGTATCTGGGAAAGGAGAGTCTAATAAAAGACTGCCATTCTGCGTTCCATCTAGCTTTGACAACCTTTTAGTAACCTTTTGTTTAAAAGCAATTTTACATCATCCATTCACAAAAACCTATCAGGTTGCACTATAAACCAAGTAGTTGTCAGTGTCAGTTATTACCCCATTAATGTTGTTACTGTTTTGACAGATTGACAGAGTATCCTGTTTGGAAACCAGCATCTAACTATGTTTTGTAGCCTAGCTTAGCTTAGCATATTTAAATCGCCTTTAAAATAATGGTTACATGGTAATATGTAAGGAAAAGGATTTTGATATGATTTATTTTTTTGTAGTGATAACCACAGACCCGGCATCCACTATAGGGAGTACTAAATCTCAAGGACTTGCCCCTGGCAGTATCAGAGAGATGATTTGGTGAATTCATTTAGCCATTTAGCAGATGCCCTTATCCAGGGAAACAAGACAGATACGGCCTTTCAATTTACAATTTAAGCAATTGTGGGTTAGAACCTTGCTCAATGCCCTAACAGCCTGAATACATATTAACAGCAGAAACTGTATGGAGCACAATGAATGACCCAAACTTAACATGCGTTAGGGAACCTTATTAAAGCACAGAACACTGGCCTAAAAGGTGCAGTTCACCCAGAGTGACACTACAGACCCCTTTTCACCAGAGGTGGGGGTCTGAACCAGAGTGGCCCAGTTGGTCGAGCACTGCTTTCTAATGCTAAGACTGTCTAATTCAACTCAACAAACAAACTAACAAACTTAATTCTTATTAAAATTGTCTCCTCTCCCGTATCTGCAGTGACATGACCGTGCGAGGGTACCCCCACATTACAGTAGTGTCTCTGGCTTGTTAAAATGATCAGAAATAACATTTGTGTTTGTTTTCTGCAGGGGTACATTTCTTTCCATGTAATAAACCATTATATATATAGGTTATGTTGGATAATATTACCGTTGGGGTAATGGATACTCACCTGAGTACATAGCTTCACCAGATCATGCATTTTATGTAATAACTATGCACTGTAGGATAGATAAAGTTGCTTGAACGTAAAGCATTTGTATGTGCTCTACACGAGCAAAACAAAAACAAAACAAAAGCCTTAGCTGCAGATTGTAGATTCCCACCCAGGGCAAAGATACTTCAGTGTGTCAGTGTGTCATTTAAGCATTGCTATTTTTTCTGTTACTGAGCCCTTTTAAATACACAGAGGATTAACAGACATGGGGACATTAAAATGTATGATAACCGTGTTGTAATGATTATTTATTACATAACACTCTCACAATGAGGCTCTACATGAGATTTAATATGCACTGCTCACAAAAATTAGAGGATATTTTGAAATGAATATGAAGCCATAATAAAAGAAGCATTTGATTTTATTTCAGTAAACAAGATCATCAGAAAAGCAAATGAAAAGTCAAAGAAAGTTGTTCTATTACACAAATAAGGTGCAAACTCGATTATCGCGATTGCATAGGTACATATTCATGGGGGTAAACAGAAGCATGTTAAACTGCAGGAGAGTGCCACACATTGACTGTTCAGTAGGGTGTATGGTCACCCAAGACCACCAAAACACACTGACAGTGATGGGACATGGACAGAATCAGATTGTCCAGCAGTTCTTGTATTATAATTTTTTATTATAATAAGTTTTGTGAACATGTATATTTGAGTTGTATTCTTATTCATTATATTTGACAGAAGTGTGATTGGAAATATTATAAACAAAAACACACAAGATTGCCATATAAAACAACAATAGTAGCGATTAAAGACCACTCGGACAACATCCATTCGCTTTAACAACGAGGTTGTAACAATTACAACAAAACACGGTAAAAAGGTTTAGCATATCTATTTTTACTGATATAAGCATATATTATATATAAGCAATATTACAACTTATCCATCCATTATCTTCCGCTTAATCCACATGGGGTTGTCATGTCAGCCAGCCCACTCAGCAACCCTGGGCAAAAATGAACAACCGTACACGGGGCGCCAATCCAACGTAGGGCTCACACACACAGGCATATACCAAAGGTCACTTTAGGAACACCAGTTAACACAAGTCTTTGGACTGTGGGAGGAAACCGGAGTAAACCTACACAGACCCTGGGAGGACACACAGACTCCACACAGAAAGGATTCAGGCTGCTTCACCCTGGGATTAAACCCGGTACCTGCTTGCTGTATGGCAGCGGTGTTACCCGTATTATATATAATAAAATATATTTGATTTACATATTGTGAAATGTTATTTATTTTCATTAATATTAATATTTAATTTACTTTAACTATGTGCAGAAGTAGGAACTATGTTATGTTATGGTCTGTTTTTTGCATGGATACTTTTAGGTGTCTGAATTTCTGGCCAAGCAGAGAAAGGTTCTCTGCTTCTGATGCTGTGTAGATGGTAGCGTTATACTTGCGTATTCAGCATTCATGCATCATTTGCACGCAGTTTTCTTGAAATTACCATGTATATTTTAATTACAGTGGCATTTAAAACAAGTTTGTTTGCTAGCAATCCAGAAACTTTAGCAGCCACTCAAAATAATGAGCACAGACTTAAAAGACCGTTGGATGAAATTATTGTGTAAAACTTTGTTCTCCATTCTAGATTTAATGCAACGTGAACTGCAATACACAGCATAATTTTTAAACATGTCCTTTGCTTCCATAATGGTACTAACAACAAGCTTGTGTTAGCATATGCCACACAAACCATGCCCGAGAAGAAGATCAAAGAATCCCAAAATGCCACTGTGGAGACAGCTACCACAGTATTGGTGTGCTTTGCCTATGTGTTGCTTTGTGTGTGGAGGCAGATTTGCCTAAGATTTTTAAACTCTCAGTTACTTGCCTTTTGCACCAGTGTGATACAATGAGAAAATCTGATGATAAATTGGCTTATCAATGAAGTAACACACTGATCTTAGATGAATCTCCTAGTCGTTCCAGGAAGCTGTTCAAATGTGACCCAGAAGCTAAAGTCCAAAATAAATGACTAAGCACCTTTTTCTATAATTTGCTGCTGGTCAGCTACTGTAGATTTTTTTAAGTTGGAGTACAGGAGTTAAACTTAAAAAAAAAAAGAAAATTAAGTGATAATGTGTGACTTACACTACTAACAACAGTTTTTTTGTTAGTAGAACAAACCACACACATTTACTTACAAACAAACTACATTTACATTTGGGGGATTTGGCAGATGCGTGTATCCAAATTACCTAACAACTCGTACACAGTCGTACAATTCAAGCAATGGTGGGTAAAGGGCCTTGCTTAAGGACACAGCTGTGGCAGCGACGGGATTTGAACCCTGAACCATCAGGGCCAGAGTCCAGTACCTTAACCACTAGGCGACCACAATACCACATGGTAGGGTTATGTTCATTCTTTTGTCAAACTTTTGTCAACAAAACACATTGAGCCAAATTTTAAATTATACAACGTTAAGTTCTGAGCTAAACCTGATTGGTTAAGGAGTTCTCACCATACTGATGTCATATGGCACAGCTTTTTTCCAGCACAACGGCATCACTGTGCATTGTTATTACTAAGTAACAACAAACTTAATGCACTCGAACATATAACATGTCCAAGTAATGCAGTAACCCTAATAAACTACAAAATTCGATAGTTCAATTCTTTTCATTTTAATTTTAGTCCTTTACCCTTTCATCTTCATTTATTTGCACTGTACATAATTTTTTAGTATTATATAAACTATATGCATTTAGTAGAATGATAAATTCATATAGTTTAATAATATAGGGTACTCTCATTTGTCATTACACTGTAATTGCAGCAACTCAACTGAAAGTCAGCGATAGAATCATAGAATAACAGGACTTCATGTCCGTTACCAAACTGTATGCTTGTTAATATTGAAAGAACTTGGTATTTTTAATATGGTGAATGCTGTAGAGATGTTTCTAAGCTATATTTACCATTTTCTTTAGGTAATAATATTTATGGTTTAATTAACATGATTAATAATGATTCTTTAAACGAGGCAGCACTTCAGCTAGACAGACACATGATGCTTTAGGCCAGTGCAGAGATGAATCACTGTGTGACCATGATTTTTTCAGCTGAGCATTAGGCTCTTAGCTTTCTCTTAAAATTTTCTTTATAGAGAATGCTGAGCCAGTCTTCTAGAATCCACTTTTATAAATTCCCAATTCAGAACTTAACAAAACATGTAACTTTTTTCAGCAAGTGTTATTTTGTGTTATTTGGTTTCACAGAACAGTCATAAAGCTGCAGGGTATTATCAGCATGTATATATACTTGATTGTAAATCAGTATCCGTGAGTTAATTTGCAATTGCAGCTCCGGTCTTTTAGAGAATCATGCAGCTTTTAATTATGAGCAAATGGCAGTGGGGGTCTTTGATTACTACCTCCTGCCTCAGCTTTTTAATTAAAGTGAGCTCGGCAATGGGCTTGCGGCGACAAGAGGGTCATTGATCTCGGTCGGGTACGTTGCCTCCTGCATGTAATCATTATCACAAGAATTATAGCGACGTTTGATCGGTTGTATGTTGATGTAACCTCACATGCTAATAAATATACAGGCAACTTTTGCTAATGAGGCCATTTCCATTGTCATTTGATCTGGCTTTAAGAAAGGTCTACACGACCTAATAATAATGAAAAACAATGAATCATGTTTGATTCATTCATGATTATGATGTTTCTTCTTGGCTGTTTGGTTGCAAATTGTGCTTTGATAAGCCAAAGCATTATAACCACTCACAGATCGAATAGCAAATAGAGAGTTTTCACAGTTGATGTGTTGGATGTAGGAAAAATCTTAAGCAGCAATTACCATTGCAACTTTGTCAAGCGCTAGTATAGCTAGATGACTGGGTCTGAGAACCCTTGAAATGCTTGTGGGGTCCATCTGGTCTGCAGTAACAAGTTACATTCAATATGATGTAAAGTCAAACCAGAGGACAGAGTGTGTGATGCTGTGGCCAATGTTCTGCTGGGAAACTAGCATTCATGTAGATATCAGTCAAACTGACAACAACACATTTGTATGTACAGGCTTAAAAATATTTATCACACTGATTTCAGTATAAGGTCTTACTGCGACGGTTTGGTCAGTTCTGAAAGGTTTGTTCTCTCTTTTAGACCTGTGCATTTCTAGAATCATTTGCCCCATCTATAGCTCTTGACTCGAGGGAATATCTGCACATTCGGTATGCAGCTGTTTGAGCCAGATGTTGCTGTTTGTTTAGTCATGCATGGATACTTATGTTATGTGGCTTATAGCCATACTTCATGACGCTGCTTTGTTTTTAATGCTTCTTCTAGTGGTTTGTACTAGTGGATTTAACATAGATGTTTGGGTGAAATTTCATGGTTTGATCAAAATCAATTTAAAATCAAGTGCAAGGAGCATAGTAGCAAGCTTGCCTACTGTAGCATTCAGATATGCAGCTCATGTGGTCAAAATGATGAACCCGTTCAGTCCAGTGTGCCTCTCTTTGCCGATATAGTACCTGATACTGTTAAATTCTACCACATAACCAATTCCTGGCTTACACACAAACTCTTTCCAGAGGCTATTGCTTTTTTTGTACTACACCCAATACAATTTACCTTTCACCAGTTTAATTAACATGCAGTAATTAAATGTTTACCAAAATATATATACGATTAATTACTCTTGAATTGAATATTTTAGTGAACCAAAATAATCCCCCGGACTTAACCACTAATTCTAGGGAACGCGGTAGGGCGCAAGGGCGTCGGTGGTCAGACACGCGAACCGAACGGAGATGTAATCCCGTTGGAATAATGATGACCTGGCCCCGAAGAGCGCTAAGAACCATGCCTTTATAAGACGTGAAGCAGCTGTTCGGGATCTGGACATAATTAAGATAGTGGACATTAAGCCGTCCCACCGATGGCTCTGTAATGGCGACCGGCAAGGACGGCTGAACGCACCGGGGGAAGGTAGGAACCCTAACAAATATATTGTGCTCCATGAACAAAGCTTTCAAATATGATTTAAACCCAAGAACTAATCCATAAAATCAAAATAAAATTTATTTTGTATGAATTACACTTATACTACTTAATTCTACTTCTTTCAGCAGAAATCAGTTTTCTTATACCGGTGTCTGGCCATCTGTCGTGTCTCTCCTGAGTTCAACTTTTATGGGAGAATCACAGTCCAGGCTCAGTTTCTCAACCGAAATCTCTCTACATAACAGCAACACACACAGAGGAGGAAAAAAAGACTTGTAAGACTTCTGTAACACCAGTAAACATTGTAAAACTCAGTAAGACGGGTCTTGATACTTTGACTTGAGCCTGTATTAGTTCTATTGAAAGGTATATTGCAAGTAATACGTATGTAAAATATACAATACTGTGCAAAACTCATAGGCAACCAATAAACTTAGAAATGGTATTATGACCATATTATATTGTAATTATCTCTGTCTCCTTATTAAGATATACAGTAAAAAAAAACAGGAAATCTACAAATTTCCTATGAGTTTTCTGTTTGTATCTTAGCAAATCAAATGGTGGTCTGAGGCATTTACATAGTACTGTATGTACACTATATATACATATCACACAAATTGTTCAACTGCTTACTGAAACTGTTTACTCTTTTATCATTGAATATTAAGTATTTGGTGAGCAAATCACATGGCAGAAAGTCAATGCATTTAGGCATGTAGAAATGGTCAGGAGGACTTTATGATGTTCACTGTGCATCAGAACGGAGAAGAAAGGGGATTTAAGTGACTTTTAACATGTCATCATTGTTGGTAAAAGATGGACTGGTCTGAGTATTCCATACACTGTTGATACTACATGGATTTTTACCCATAGCTATCACTAGCTATTACAGAGAATATATAAAAGGAGCAGCAGCTCTCTGAGCGAAAATGCCTTGTTGAAGCTAAAGTTCAGAGGAGAACGACCATATTGGGCCCGACTAAAAGAAAAGCAACAGTAACTCAAATAACTACTTGTTACAACCAATGGAGAAGACCATTTCCTAATGTGCAAAATGATGAACCTTGAAGTAGATGGTCCACTGCAGCAAAACACCACACTAATATTTGTACAGCTAACTCACTATTTTAGGACCATTATGAGCCTTGTGTGTATATTGCAAATGACACATTGCGTGTGAATGTGCTTTTGTCATGTGTTTTACCCAGAGTGTATTGTGTGGGCAGCACTGGGACTGTAGGTTCCTGTATTGTTGACTGTTGGTATAGCATTTCGTAACAGTCGCACCCACGTGCCGATGTCCACGTTCATCTGACGAGCGCGCAGGAAGGCTTTGCCTGACAACAAAGAAGGTTCATGTTACATAATGTAAAACACTGCTCACAAAATTAGGGTGTATTTCAAAACGAATACAAAGAGGATCCCACAAAAACAGCTTTTTTGATGATCTTGTTTAATAAATAAAATTTTAATAGCTTCATATTCGTTTTAAAATATCCACAAATTTTTGGGAGCAGTGTATTTAATCACAATGCAGTGCACTGTAAGGCATTTCTTGAACTTCCACGTTTCAGGCTAATCCAATTAGAAGCACTATTTAGCTACTTACAGTGCATCTGGAAAGTATTCACAGCGCTTCACTTTTTTCACATTTTGTTACGTTACAGCCTTATTCCAAATTGTATTAAATTAAGCTCTTTCCTCAAAATTCTACACAAAATACCTCATTATGACCATGTGAAAAAGAGAGTTTTGAAAATTTTATAAAAAATAAAAACTAAGAAATCACATTTACGTAAGTATTCACAGCCTTCGCCATGAAGCTCAAAATTGAGCTCAGGTG
>JAVSBV010180688.1:0-13248 GCA_033117975.1 Parotocinclus spilosoma | reverse complement strand
CTCTGTCTCTCTGTCTGTCGCTCTCTCTTTGTCGCTCTCTCTTTGTCGCTCTCTCTTTGTCGCTCTCTCTTTGTCGCTCTCTCTTTGTCGCTCTCTCTCTCTCTCTCTCTCTCTCTCTCTTTGTCGCTCTCTCTCTCTCTCTCTCTTTCTCTCTCTCTGCACGCTGCACATTAACACCAGTCAGTTTGGAGAGCACGGGATTATTCCCTTCATTCTGTGATTATATGTGAGTGGTTTAGAGACGTCTCTCTGCTCAGCATCACTGTTCATGTCTGAGAAAGTACCGGCTATCGTTCTGCATACCACCTGAAAGTAAGAGAGGGAAGTCCGGGAAGCTGCAGCATCCATCCATAAACTACTGTGATATGTGAGCGAAGTTTGAGCTGACGGACCTATGGATGCAGTTTGATCAGTTTTGAGTTCCTGTATAGATGGATCTTGGCGTGAGCTCCACGTACGGATGGAAAACAGAGGTAAGAATCAGACGTTAAACAGTAATAATCTTGATGCGTGCGTCATACGCTTACGGGTTGTTGTACAGTAGAACAGTTGGATTCGGCAGCAGCGTCATTTGAAATAACGATGATTTGATTGAGTTTGCCATGGTGAGTGGGATATTTTACAGACTGTTACGGACCATGTTGATAACGTGCATGAATGCTATATTTTACTTCCAATATAACATTTAAATATACATTTCACGAAACACAAGATCTTTCAAATATAAAAGTATGACCCAGGTCCTTGGGTTCTGTCTGACACAAAATGACAGAGAATATTATATACAAGCATTTATTCACACGCAGCCAGCCTGCAACAGGTTTAGCAAGCACATGAGTGTAAATAAATGTTCAGCTTAATCAAAACAGGAATAACACTTTACACAGGTCTCACAAAACAATACATTATAATTATTTATAGATATGTATGTCCTGTTTCTAATGTACACAACAATAAGGGATGCTATGTTTAACCATAATTCCAATTATTCAAATGTAATTATTAAAATGTATTACATATATTTATTTAATATTTCATGCAATTCATTTCAATAATGTTTAAGCTAGATAAATGATGTGATGTTGTGGTTAACATGTTGCACATGCTTGCAGAAAAACGATTTTTGTATAAAAATGTATGATATATATATAATTTAAATATACCCTAATTAAATATTTTTTGTGAGTACTGTACTACAACAGAAAAACACCTTACTACAAACAGACCAGTATCTACCAAAGAACACAGGAACAAACAGATCAACTCAAGAGCTAATAACTGAACTCAGGAACAAATTTAATAAAACAAACACTTACTTCACACAACCAATCATAGCAATTATCCACCTTAACTCTGGTTGGATTCCAGGCAGCATGCACAGAGTAACAAAGAATTTTTTTAAAAAGTGCTTTTATGGAGTTGGCTCCGCCCACTTCCTTCCTGCCAGATTACATTTACATTTATGTCATTTAGCAGACGCCCATATCCAGATGAGTGTGTGGTGCTGGAACTGGTACCAGAACATCACCTTGGAGAAAAAAGCGAAAATGTAGTTACTTCTACTAAGTCAACTATCAGTCACTGATGTCATGTGCAGCATGAAACTAAGGCAGCATTAACTATAGCAGCATAGCTAAATGGAGAGAATCAAAACAATTCATACAGCTTTACAATCCAAGCAATTGTGGGTTAAGGTTCTTGCTCAGAGACCCAGCTGTGGTAGCTTGGCAGAGGTGAGATTTGAATCCTGGACCTTCTGGTTCAAAGTCCAGTACTTTAACCACTAGGCCACCACTGTCCCAAATTATGGGAAATGTAGTACTCTGAGTGGGGATTTCTGACAGTCTTCATAACTAGGGTGGTGTTTACAAGTCATTTTTTGTTTCTTGAGTGTCAATACTGTATCCACAAAGAATTTATTACAACGACAACAACAGTATTTATATAGCGCCTTTCACAAACCCGAGGTGCTTACCAACCTAAATAAGAAAACACATGATTTTTAAGGAGAAATTTTAAAAACAAGACGAGAACAACAGGAGCAAATAGAGCCAGGTAAAGAATTCCAGAGGGAAGGAGCTGCAATGGAAAATGACCAATGGAATATCATTTAAAATGTGGAACATACAGAAGGTCAGAGTAAGAAGAGCGTAACAGACAAGCAAGAAGACAACAAGGTATGCAGGGGCCAAACCACAAAGAGCTTTAAAGGCTAGCAGTAATATTTTATATTCGATTATTTTACCCACTGGTAGCCAATGAAGCTCATGAAAATTACAGTAGTCAAGCTTGGAATTAATAAGAGCGTGAATCATTATCTCTGTATCCCTTTCAGATAGGATGGAACAGATACGCAATTTTACAGAGGCAAAAGCAGGCGAGTATAATATTGGACTGTATATTAGGAAGGAAAGTTAGGAATCGTTATGTAAACAATTACAGTATTAAAGTGATAGCATACGTTTATTGGGGAAAATTGTAAAATTAAAAGGAGGCTCTAATACCTTGTTGGGCTTCCTCTAATCTAGATATAGAATGAGATACAACCGGACATAGAGGATTACTGGTTCTGTATGGTCTCCTGTGACACAGTTGCCCTCAGATGTTCCAGCTAAGTCTGTAGATCCTGCACTCACATAGGGTGCTAAAGCTTGCATCCAAGCTAGTCCCAAAAATGCTTTATTATGCAATAACCTGGATTCATTGCAGTTCCAGTCTGTAGCAGTTTAGATTTCTTGATGGCAGGCCACCTGATGATCATCGTGACAAAAAATTCCTTGTGATACACACCTGGAAATCAAGCAAAGCCTGATCATGTTTGCTTGCCTAAGAGCTGGATCAAAATGGCCTAGATAGTCAGCTACCAGTAAAATCCAAATACCTGCTTCTCTCAGTCCATTAATATCTTTTTATTGTCTTTAAACTCTGCAAAATCTTCCAGTACATCATAGAGGCGTGTCTAGAAGGCGCCAATCTCTCACCAAGAGATACTCTAGCCAAAAGTAGCTTCTAATAGCCTTTTTATAGGGCAGCATGGGAAGCACTTTTACACCCTCTCATAGACCCAGTGTCTAATCAGACCACACCTGTAATCATTTACATATCTGGCTGAGCCATAACTGCCTGCCAAGTTTTGCAGCAACAAAGCATTTCTTTTTTTTTTAGATCAGATCTGGTTTCTCAAGCCACATAAATGTGTGGCTTGATGGATTGTACAGCCATATATTTAATGCATGAAATGAATGTGAACCTCCAAGACGCATCAGACTACCAAATTCCCACCCAAGACTTTGAGACATAGCACATCTGATCCATGATGCTCATTCCTGCTTGGCTCATGAATTTATATTTTTATTAGAAACTTAGACACAGACCATGGCCCAACATGGTCTACTTCTAAACATTAGTTAGGCCTTATTGTTAGCCTAAGGAATTTGAAAAGTCTGTCTTTACAACAATCTTAAGCAAACAAAAAGTCTAAACTTCAGAAGAAGCAGGACATATGGTATTGACTGAAACACACAATCCCTGTAGTCAGGAGACCTAAATATGTTTCTGAATAAAAAAAACAATATCAACAAGGCTTTGGACTACTGAATGGAAGGTTTGAATTCAAATTTGAGTTTTGCCAAGCAACAACTATTGAGCTCTTAAGCAAAGTCCCTGATGATATCCTATCTCATAAGGCATTAGATAAATCCTGTAAAACTAAACTACCAGAGGTATAGAGTGCAGTCCTGCTTTTTCTTCAGTACCTGTTTCCCAGATTAAAATGCCATTTCAAAGCTACAGTGTTATTGGATTCAACACATCTCACGTGTTAGGCAGTCATGCAAACACCTCTTCTAACCTCTACAGTCACTCAATGGGGGACCTGTTTGTTCTCACCCTGGGGTTTCAGCCCAGGCGTATTCCACCCCTAGTTAAATTTAACATGATGTGTTGAATTAACATCTGTACTGTAAAGATCTATAAATCCTAAATTGAGCATTCCGAATGACGTTTATGACACTGACATACACTGTAAGCATTTGGTTGCATATGTGAATTTTCAATACTCACACATTAATGGCCATGTAAGCACAAAGCTCTTGGAAATGAATCAAATAAAAAACCTACAAAATTATAACCCTTGGATGAAGTGTATTTGGATATGAACAGCTTTTTCTATTCCAGCAGTGTGAGTGTGAACTAGCTTTACATGATTCATTGATTTTGCACACACAGTAAATGATTTGAATAATCCACATGAGGGTTTGGATGCTCAGTGGATCATTCATAATTCATTTATTTTATTCATTAGCGCACTGGAATATTCAACCAACTTTTTTGCTCATGTTAAGCAGCTTATATGTGTAAAACAAATTTGTTTGGAATTATATAATGTTTGTAACATTTAGATTTACACTGATACACAGCAATATCCCCAACACCTAATATGCTTATAAATTCTGCTTGTTTAGAGCAATGACACACAACCACATTAACAGTGATGTTTTCAGCATAGCTAAAGTTAGCTTTGGGTATTTTGATTTACCAATTCAATACTAATTTAAGCTTATTTTTTTCTTTCATGCCATTGAATTTTCATTCTCACTCACGCTTGCATCAGTGTGTATCATGCTATGCATAGCGTCTTATTTTTCTTCACCTCTTCATTGCATTCTCTTTCAATTTCCTTTAAACGTCTTCACTCTATTTCTTCTCTATCTCATTTTCTCCTTCTGAAACAACTTGGGATAATGTGCAACCATATTTGAAAAAAATCATGTCCAGTCACAAATCACTTTAACTGATTTGAATAAATGCATTACAGAAAAAAGAAAAATTAGTATGTTCTTTACAAATAAGTTCCCTTTGATTTCCAATATGCTGCCATTATTAAATTAGACTCTAGGGTATAATAAGCTGTACAAATGTGTCTTGTGCTGCAGTTCCATCTGACTCTAATGTTCATGTAGAATTGGCTATCGGTCCACAGTGATTCAAGACTGTCAGCCAATGCTCAGGCTTTAGGGAGGAAAAGATGTTACACCTAATTTTGGAGGGTTTACAATTCCATTTCTTTCTTTGATTAAGAAAAAAGTGAAAACGATCCTAAATTGTGCATGAATTTGATTGGAAGTACATTACCAACATAGCAGTGGAATGGAGTAGCTCTTCACTTCAGGGATCAAGTTTGGACACAGATTGGCACAAAAGCAGGTTATCCATAAGGGAGTCATTCTCTACGCAACCTCTGCTTAACGTTTTGATGGACTGGCATCCCATCTCAGCGTGATTCTGCCTGCATCATATGTTCTCATGGTATACCATGACACCAATATCCTGACCACGAAAAAGCAGGGCTATAAAAGCATATAAAGCACATATAACTGTATTATATGCCCTGGAGTACTACTAATCAATCTCTTATTTCAGCCACACTCACTGCTAACAGGTTGTTGTATACAGAATCTCCACAGAGAGACAGTGGCAGTACAATGGGCTGTTCTGAATACTTAGCGATTTGCAGTCTTAAACTTGCAGGCTTCCATTTCATTATTTTGTCAACTTTATGCTTAAAGCAAAGTCAATATTAAAAAACTTGACTGGATAACTTGACTTGCTTATTACAGAACCTTGAGCTTAAGTCCAACATACACATTCTTAGATCTTGGTACATTAACTTAATGCTCAAAGGTTCAGTGGGTAGAGCAAACTGCTTGAAAATGACAGTGTCAGAGGACATGGGCAATTTTAACCCAAGATTGAACTCAAGTCAAGTCATACTGTCATGGATCATTCTACCTCTTAAATTGGGCATGGGTAAGGCAGTGTACAGACTAACCCCTGTTTACAGTACTTTGGTTTATTTGGTGTGTGTTTGTGTTCAAAAGATTGTGTCCAACACAAACTTCTGCCGTGGTTACTCAGCTTAGCATTTATTCCATTCTTATTTTAAATCTAAGCAGTAAATCATTTACTTTTAGCAGTCCTGTAACATTTAACTTATAATAACACTAATAACATTTTAATAGTATAAAATGTTAATTCAATTTGTTTAATTGTATTTGCTTTTTCTGCTCTTAGCCCCTTTAAAATCTGAATATATACTGTTCACAAAAATTAGGAGAAATTTCAAAATCCTAATTGATTTATCCCTGAACTTTTGTGAGTTTTTTGTCATTTGTCTGCACCTAAAAATTATAATGAGTTCAAAAACCTTCAAGCGCCACTGCAACTTAAATTGGATCCAGAGCTAAACACCTGGTAATGATGAGTTTGAATTGATTTGGAATTACTTAAGCTTTAGTATTATCAAATATTACGCAGTGCCTTTATTCCAACTAGGTCACATGGCTAATGCTAGCAGTTTCACAGTTGTGTCCTGTCAAATAGCATTTGAATTGTATTTACTTCAGTCTACTAAGGGTAGTTTAAGAAAAGTATTAAATATGAGTCTATATTGCCACAGACAGCAGTAGTGCACTGTGTGCTGGTACAAAACACAAAAGAGAGACGACACAGTACAGTGTGTCAGTAGAAAACACAAAAGAGAGACGATACAGTGCTGTGTGCCAGTAGAAAACACAAAAGAGAGACGATACAGTGCTGTGTGCCAGTAGAAAACACAAAAGAGAAACGATACAGCAACACAGCAGGATATATAACGGCAGTCTTTTTCTTTAATGTTTTTTAATGTTCCCTAGGATGTGAAACAAAGTCTTTCAAATAATGTAGCTTTGTAATAGCAGTCTAAGTGCTTGAAAACACAATAAATGCCAAAATAATGGAAGTCAGAAATATATCAATCTTGAGTCTCAAGCATTCTTGAGACATTGACAAGAAACAGTTCTCAAGTTATTTTTAGTTAGAGAAAAAAATCAATATATGCATCAATTTGCCGCATTAAAGTACCTGCCATGCTGTTAATGTGATATCTGGTATGTCTCTGTGTGTGTGTGTGTGTGTGTGTGAGTGTGTATAATGTTTATATTACATTGTGGAGACCAAATGTCTTCAGAAGGATATCGTTCAAAGGATAGAATCTGACATTTTGATTTTTTACATGTTCCTGATCCCCACAAGGAAAACTGCTTTTTTACAGAAAGTGCAACCTTAGTTTATTGCCTTTTCGACTGATTTTAGTTAGGGTCATGCCATGCTGGTGGCACAGGGTGCAAGGCAGGAACAACCCTATACAGGGTGCCAATCTTCCGTAGGGTGTACACACACACACACACACACACACACACACACATTCACAAACTAAGGACACTTTGGAAACACCAATTAACCTAACAAGCATGTCCTTGGAATGTGGGTGTACACAAGGAGGACATGCAGACTCCACACAGGCGGAGGTCAAGCTGTAAGACGGCAGTGATAACCACTGTGTATCCAAAACGGCAACCTTCTTCTAAAAAATCAAAAGAGTCAAAAGATTTGCTTTAGGTAAGTAAGGTTACGGTTTGGGTGTAGGTGTAGCATTAATTAGCTACAGCAATTAGTATGTAATTGGGCTCCAATTAAGTCCCCACAAAGATAGTGAGGTGTGAATGATTTGTAATGGATAGGTGTGAAGATTTGGTTCTCACATTGGGCCCTTTGAGCATGAATTGAATAAGAGGCATTTTTAATAAATATTAATTTATAATAATATTCATTTATAGGATTTTGTTTTTTCACGTTTTAACCAAACTATTTCTGGTCAGGGGGATGGAAGCTCTGGTGCCTATCCCTGGGTGCCTAGATGGGACACCAGTCCATCACAAGACTGGGTATTGTTAGCTGTTGCAGCAACAGGGGATGATCCACCGACTGGCCTTCCCTCCACATACAGACATTACTATCTGCATGTGGTGTTTGACCTAGATAGACAACACAGAATTTTAACCTGGATCCCTGCAGTGATGGGGTAATGTATAAAACCGGTAATATGTGCTTTCTTTTTTCATTTACATCTTACAAGTAAAGCAAAACAAACAAAAAAAGGCAGTTTAGCAGAGATTATAGGTATATTTGGGATTGGCCTTTTTTAGATAATGTAATATTGTAAAGCTGCTTTGAGACAATGCACCATTGTAAAAAGCACTATATAAATCAAATTGAAATTTAATTGAATATTTAAGAACCACCATTATTATGCAGAAAAATGAAGTTAATTTGCTAAAAAAATATTGAAAAGAGCTTCTACGATAATGGAAGGAGACTGGTTACACAGATGTGGGACAGTGAATGAAAATGCTCAGTCAGGTATAGAATTGAATCTTGTCTTTGTTATAATAATATTAAGAAATTATGTTCTGTCAGATCGTAAAATGCGTTTTGAATAATATGTAGAAATGTATAGATGATACAATAATGGACAGGTATAGACATGTAAGATCTTGTAAAAAAAATGTACATATTGGTAGAAGCGTCAGGTTTAGAAGCTTTACGCATGCGGCAAATAACTAATAAGGTGATATAACAGATCAGAGAGCAGGGCATTGAAATAGTCAATATAATCAACAAAAGAAAGGAAAATACATGTCTGATAACTGTGGCCTTGCTATTAAAAAATCCACACTAGAGTACATATATAAGTATACAGTGGTAGGTCAGTGGTTAAGGCACTGGACTATTGGTCAGAAGATTTAAGTCCCCACTCTCATCTTTCATTTATAAAGCTGCCACTGTTGAGCCCTTAAGCAAGTTCCTTAACCCCAGAGGCATTACTAGGATGTCATTTTTGGGTGGGCAACAACAGAAATGTTGCTTTCCTGAATGAGTTATAAATAAGGACAAAGTTTACATTCAAGATGGGGACAAAAGGAATACAATCACAGCATCCTGTTTTAAGGGGTTCAGGGTACATTTTACTCTGATGAGCATTTGTATGAAGCAGAGAGAAAAAAAACTTGTCAGAAATGTTGGTTTGTTTCTTAAGAATACCCATGTTAGGCAATGCTTGTATGATGATAGTTCTGCTAAGAACGATGTCCAGGCCCAATATGAGAAGCAAATGCAATCGTACTTTATTATTTATTATTCATTTTCTTTCTTTTTGCAGTCATTCATGTATTGCACATCATTCTAGCTTTGTGATGTATAATCAATAAAGCGGTTTTCCTTTCATCTGTGTATAGCCTAATTTAAAGAGAAAAAAGATCAATCAAGTTTTTGACAACAATCAAGTTTATGACAGATTAAATGCCATAATCGCAACAATCCATTCGTTTTCATGTATTCTCCTAAGGGATTTAATTAAAAACAAAGGTAATTAAGAAATTAAGTCAAATATGCAAGTTCTATTTCATATTTAATTATGAAATCCATTAAGCTTTCTCTGTTTGTACAATTTGGATTTGTATGGTAATATGCATGATAATTTAAAATCACCAAGACCCTTAATCCTTGTACTAGTTTAAAAAGTCTTATTACAGGATCTACTAACATACGGTGGTGCCTGAACTTTTGTCTAACCTTTTGGATTTGTCTATATTACTGCATGACCTAAAACAATATCACATTTTTCACAAATCCTAAAAGTTAAATGGTATCCTTGGTCCGGCATCTGTGCATAAACTAAAGAAAGAGTAGCTCATGCAACAAGACAATGGCCCTAAACTTACCAAGATGGCCAAGGTATGGCCAAGACAAAGTCTTAAATCCAAAGGAAGAGGTTAATGTGAAAAAACCCACACACATCCCAGAACTAAAGTTGTTGTTTATGGAGCTGAAATTCCGACAAGCTGATGTGCAGAACTGAACCACAGTTGGGGAAAAGTTTAGCACAAGAGATCACATTAGATACTTAAAAACCAAGGTTCACTTACTTTTGCTCCACACAATATATTTTTTTCAATAAATGAATTACCAAGTATAATATTTTGTTCTTATTTTTTTAGTTGGGTTGTCTATAGCTACTTTCAAACCTGATGATTTACATTTACATGTGCATTCACAGCACTTATCAGAAGCCTTTGTCCAGAGCGACTTCAACTGATTCAACTGAACATACAACTGATATAACAGATACTTAGAATCCAAGCAATTATGGGTTAAGGGTCTTGAATTTCATACTTTCCACAATCAGAAAACAGTTTTAATTGCCTGAATGAATTGTACAATTTGTGTGTATTTTTTTTAACCTTTATTTCATGTGTTTTTATTTTAAGCCTACCATCTGTTGTCACCCCACCGCCCTACCGTGTGTAATCAACTACCTTAAAAGATATCAGTATGTCTTACATAAAAATGTGTCAGTTTTCATTTAGATATAAGCTGTCCTGATTTATTGGGAAATGCTTAGTGTTAACCAGTTAGTCTACCTGGGAGTTAGGCTATGGTTTCAGGAATTGCTGCAATTATTAGTCACTTCTAGGATAAAAAGCATGTTTAAGACAAAGACCAAAACAGGTTATCAACTTAATTTTAAGTTTAAGTCAACTTTATTCACTGACTTGATTTTAAGTAAAAATATCAACATACTTCCCAGAGTATTGTGAGATTTTCTTGAACCAAACTAGGTGAGATTAAAGCAAGTATATTTAAGGGGTGAAAACTGACTTCTGTGTCACTGCTATAAAAGCTCGATGCTGAAGGGCAAAAAGCTCTGTATGCCGTTTCCAAAAAATGTGAGCTTGAGACGACAGGAAGGGCTCCGAGGACCTGTTTCGAATTAATGGCAATTAAGTAATCACAGTTAGGCTTCATTACTTCAAGGCTTTCATTACTTCACAGTGATAGACCAGGATTCTGCTGCTGAGCTATTTCACATAAAAATGCTGTGATTAAGAAAAGATGGATAGAAAACAATTTGTACTTTATCAATTCTTGATTGGACATCATTAGGTTAATACTAACTAATGAAAAGTCACGTGGCCTATGAAATGATATATTTTTTAATCGAATTTTATAGGAATAACAATAGCTGTAAGCAGAAGCCATGTCCCACAGCCTTTCCTTAAACAGCTAGATTTGTTCAGATGATGCTTGATAGCTTTACGTTTGAGTCTTTTATTATTGTGATAGCACCTTGTAGTTCACAGGTTCTTAAATTGTATATTCACAATACTTGTATTCCCAAAATGCCTGATGTGCTAAATAATTCATAACCATCAACAAGTTTAAATATAGACTGTGGGAATCCACATAAACACAGAAAATCTTGTATGTGTGGCAGTCCCCAGACATGTGGCCATTGAACATTTGTTAAGTTGTGTAAAGGTACAATTCAAAAATACCATCAGGTATTTTTAGATAAGATAACATAAGATAACATAAGATATCGTAAGATACGATAACCTTTTATTATTCCACAAGTGGAAATGTGTGTGTTTTGGCAATATGGAAACAAAATTCTCAACAAAATTACCCTAATGTCTACATCTTACTTTCTATATGTGAGAGAGATATGCTCTAAAGCTTGTTTGTGACCCTTTGTCTTTTATGATTCAAAATCAATGTTGTTGCATATCACCTGAGGTTTTTATATTAATTTGATAGTAGCATTTGCCCCAACCCTAACCTGACATTTAAGGGCAAAACCCACCTGTTTATTAAGAAAATATTTGCCAGCTCACATATTTAATAATTTGGCCAGACGTTATCCAATCACTTCTTAAATAAAAAAAAATGGTGAGTGTCATAAAAGAAGTGACTTGTATGCCCTGTGCAGTTCTTGTCTCTGAGCTGAGGTTACAGTCCCTTTACATTTACTGGCACACCTGTAAACCTGAGTAAAAAAGGAATAAGAAAATCATTTTTGATTTTACCTTTATCTGAAAAAAAAAAAAACATGAGAAAAGTCGACCTTTTCCTAAAGATGATTTAGTCCTGGGAAAAAATGCTATTGAGAAATTTTTTACAAAACTACATTGATACTAGGAGTATCAGTAGTTGTGGCGGAGATTATAACTCTTCATGGACTCTTGGGTACTTTTGCTAATATGGACAACAAAGATATATAAAAGTATTTTGATAAATACTGTAGAGAACATAGATGAAAAGATGTAGTAGCTCTAGTGCAGAAGCAGCCAATGGCAGTCGTTATGTCTTGGATGACTGACTACATCTGAGAAAAGGGGTCCACCAAGCCATTTTTTTACATTATTAAAGATCTATTAAAAGTTCCACTGAGAATGATTTTGATAGGCCCTAAAGCACACCTATTCCACACTCTAAATGCATTTATTACCCAGTGATTTTTTTATTCTCTTATTTATACTGGGCAGCTGTGAAGTTATTTTTAAAGCCACTTGCTACATTTGACACAGTGTGAACCCTTTGTAGTAGCAGGACCATATATGAAGCTTTTTGGACTGTCTCCTGTGCAGTGTGTCGCATAATCATGAATTAATGTATCATCTGTGGGGGGTGGGGGGCACCATTGATTCTAAGTGCAGGAGCAGCACAATGGGCTGTTTTATAAATTTTAGAGTCCATTAGTGTTAAGGTCTTCAGCACAGCTCTCAAGGGCCTCGTTCCAGATCTGTTGTGTTCTGGGCTCACACCTCATGATTACTTTAGGGTTGTTGTGGGAGCTGCAGTACATCAAATGCTGTTTTTATATCTATCTAGATATACCTTTGATTTAGTAATGGTATTCTGACCACATATAATTATAATTCTTTTTCAGTCGCTCTATTAGACTATAATCAGAACATACAGGAAATCTGTATGCAGTATTAAAAAGCTAAAACAATTAGAACCAAAATCCAAGCTTTTCTAAATTTGTCTTGTTTAATTGAAGCATGACAATAATATAGGCTAGCATACACTGCAAACAAAAATTAGGGGATACTTCAAAATTAATATAAAGAGGGTCACACAAAAACTGCTGAAAAGTCTGATCCTGTCCATGCTGCATCGCTGTCAGTGCAATTTGGCAGTACTGGGTGACCATACACTACTGAAAAGTCAATGTGTGGCACAATCCAGTTTGACATGCTTCTGTTCACCCCCATGAATATGTCACTTCCTACTCAATCATGATAATTGCGTTTGCATCATATTCATTTTGAAATATCTCCTAATTTTTGTGAGCATATCTGTAATTTTACTTCTGAGTCTCTACACACAGACTGCATGCACTACAGTACTGTATACACCATTTAACAGCAACGCCTACGTCATCTGTTCTCAAAGGAAACATCAAGTGATCTTAAATCACAGGTTTAGTCTAAAAGTCAATTCCATTTGGTAGATTACACTGGTCAACAAATTTTCAAAAGTTGTTTGTTTCTGAAATGAAATGAGTCATTCCCTAATGATTTTTAT
>JAVSBV010180678.1:0-13250 GCA_033117975.1 Parotocinclus spilosoma | reverse complement strand
TTTCTCGCATTTTAGATGTAAAAACTAATAGAATCCCGTCCTCGAAATCTGATAGATGCGCTCCACATAGCGCTGCTGGAATAAATAGCCTTACCCTAAATAGTAAACAGCTGAGCAGTAGCTCTGAACTGTAGATTAAAGTCAGTATGTAAGCCTTATGACTGTTTAAGCTTACAAGGAAAGAAATACAACACACGTTTTTCCCAACAGTGTAACAATATGAATAAAACGAAGGAATGAGAAATAAGTGCAGGTCATCCACAGTACATAAATTGAACTTTTAGATAAAAAAAAAAATACTGGCAAAAAAGTTTTGGGGAAAAATATCATCTACATCAACAACTACCCTTACATTTGTATTATTAAATATTTGGAATAAAATGGATTTTTATTCTCTTCCAGGGAAACACTGAAGTGATTTGTTGTCCTAATTGCATATACAGTATCTGTGATAGGTTGAGATTAAGTAGAAAATGCTAGAATATTGTTTCTTTATGTCTGACTGTGTGTTGATTCATTTTCTACCTTTATAACTCCCCTAGGTCACCTGCATATGTAAATGATGTTTTTCCATAAGTATGTCCTCTAGCTAAATGTAAATGTTACAGGCTTTATATTAATTTTAAAAATCCAGCTTAATACATTTTATATTTTAAAAGTGATATTTACAGCCTTACTGTCCCGACGGTGCATTGTGTGAATAAAAAAAGATCAGAAAACATACTGTAAGCTTATGTCCTGCCTTCAGTGCGAACCACACTTTTATCTATAACCATGATTTGCTTTTATCTAAAACAATTCTGTGTAGGGTTACAGGTCTTCCCATAGTAGAAAGTGTTGCATTACTTTTTCTTCTTTTTGTAAGTAAGGGTTCAAGCTTAATTACTTCTATACACTTCTTATTTACTTCCTTTTCTTTCTGCCCCATTCTCTATTAATTGTTTTCATTTCAGAGTGCTGTCAGTATCCCTGTAGGATACCCTTTAAATAAAATACTAATACTGAAAAATATCCTCCATGTGTTTATGTAATTTTAAGAGCTATTCTCATATGGCTAGCACCATTTAAACAAATCCTTTTTGGGCATGCTAGAGGTCAAAGATCGAAGTAGGCCTGCCAGTTGCTTGAATGAGTTGAGTAGACTGATGTTTATTTTTAGTCACATTTGATAGGACCAGCTCTCCTTCAAAATGCAAAATGGTTGCCACACCTGTTCCATAAGATCTGCTTGTCTGTGGAGGCCGAAAAGGACTCTTGGATTTTACAGCCTTCTGATGTGTGGAACTGATTGTTTGATTGAGGTGTGAAACCATTTTGCTAAAACTGGCTGACAATGTTTTGACTGGCCTTATAGTTAATGTATCAAGTGACCAGTGGCATGAAAATGACATTATTGTAACTGCAATTAGTTACATTAGTTATAAAATGTTACATCAGCAATTTAAGCATTCATTTATGTATTTTTTGCTTAAATGTGTCTATCAAATACAGCATATGCTGATTGACTCCTGGAGTTAATCACAGTCTTGTTACATTCTTTTTTCTAACACAAATATTAAATAGGGTTTGTATGCATAGTCTCTGACTTAGCTTGTACCAAGTCTTTGGATTAGGTAAATAATTAGCCACTTTCTTTTTCAGGCTCAGTGGAGGTGTCCCGGAAAAGCCCAGTAGCCTCATGGCTCTGTGCAATGCTTTACTGTTTTGGGAGCTACATCCTAGCAGACATCATGCTTGGACACTGCCCCATTGATTATTTCCATAATAACAGCCACATTATCCTGGCCTCAGCTGTGTGGTAAGAATTGTTGGCCTTGTTTAGAAAACAGGTGCTGAGAGTGCAGGCAGACAAGATTTGTGTAATAAAACATAGCATGCATTTCAGCTGTTGAATACCTTCTACACTGTTCAGACAAAGTAATTTGGTTTAAAATATAGTACAAATAAGTACTCTGTGAACTTGTACATGAAATGTATTTATTGATGTTTAACACTTATTTTTCCATTTCCTATTCCCATTTCTGACATTCTAGACAAAGACTAGACAACAAAACGTCTTTAATGTTGGCCCACCATTGATATTTCAGTTTAACCCAAAGCTATAATCTTGGCATTACAAAAACTGTTTAAATGTGTTATTGTATTATTTTCTACCAACTGGTATCTTTACACAGGTATCTCATCTTCTACTGCCCTCTTAACTTATTCTACAAATGTGTCGCATTCCTGCCCATCAAACTTGTGCTAGTAGCCATGAAGGAAGTTGTCCGCACTCGCAAAATCGCTGCCGGAGTCCACCATGCTCACCATGCTTATCACCATGGCTGGTTCATCATGATCATTACTGGCTATGTGAAGGGTGCGTAAGCAACGCTTTAAATGGCTTAATTCAAGGCACTGGATAATTTAATTATTACCTGTAAATGTGCAATTGAATTTAAAAATGTGCTCGATCTGATTTGTCCTGATTTTCTGGGATGTTTTTCAAATTTACACAAATGACACATTTTGCAATGTTATTTCACAACTAAAGTTTTCATAATAAAAATGTGTTATTACAGGAATTATAAATACAGTTCAATTACAGGTATGCACTGTTTAACGACCGCATTACATTCTATGAATAAGGTAATTGACTGTAATAGTTGTTCATTGGACATTATTACTGTCACGTTTTTTTTTTTAAATACTACTGTAATATAAAAATTGTAACTGTATGCAAATGCATCAGAGATGCTTTTAAAAACGCCTCTAATTAGAATCTTAAACCGCTATACATATCAGTCCCTCCAGAAAATACACAATAATATGGCTCTTCAGTTATAAGCAAACAATAACGATCTCACACACTGTAGAACTAAAATATGAACACGTATGATCGAATATAAGCATAAATAAACAGCTGCACACAACTGTGAGGGAACAAGTTCATTTGAAGAGTTTGATTTCCAGTACTGTTATAGTTGCTTATAGTAATAAGTCACAGTAGTCAAACAATCAGTGGTAAGTGTATGTGTTTCAAGTCGCTACAGTGCTTCTAGTGTAACAAAAGTGTATCAACATTTATGAAAATAAATAAAGAAACAGTAGTAAAATACACATGCTTAACCTTTCAATTTGACCAGATACAACATCTGGAGTTAAAAGACCCTTCCTGTTATAATATATCATAATTAATAATACATTGATCAGATTATCATTAAATTATCAATTTATTTATTGTCATTAAATGCCGCTTTTCCAATTCCCAAAATTATGTGAAGTCACATTCCAACCATAGGGAGTCACAGGTGTCACATTTTTGGTCACAGAAAAATAAGTTGTACAGGAATACAATTAAAGTTATTAGTCTACAGCTTGTATAACTGGAAATTTGCTGTGCTCTCAAAATAACTCAACACACAGCCAATAATGTCTGAACCTCTGGAAACAAAATTGAGTACGAAGTGAGTGAAAATGGCAAAATTGTGCCCAAAGTTTCAATATTTTGTGCGATCACCATTACATTATTTACCAGCACTGCCTTCACTAAAGCTTCACAGGTTTCCATTGGATTCCTCTGACATCACAGAGCTGGTGGATGTTAGAGATATTGAGCTCCACCTTCTGTTTGAGAATGCCCCATAGATGCTGAATAGGGTTTAGCGCTGGATACATACTTGACCTTTATCCTCAGTTTCTTTAGCAAAGGATTGGTCGTCTTAGAAGTGTGTTTGGGGTTGTTATCATGTTGGAATACTGCCCTGTGGCTCAGTTTCTGAAGGGAGGAGATCATCTTCTTCAGTATGTCACAGTACATGTTGGCATTCACGGTTCTCCCAATGAACTGTAGATCCCCACAGCTGGCAGCTCTCATGCAGCCCCAAACCATGCCATTCCACCATTCTTGACTTTAGACAAGACACACTTGTCTTTGTACTCCTCACACACACTTGACACAATGTAAACCAAATAAGTTCATCTTGATCTCATTAGACCACAGCACATGGTTCCAGTAATCCATGTCCTTAGTCTGCTTGTCTTCAGCAAACTGTTTGCAGGCTTTCTTGTGCATCATTTTTCAGAAAAGGCTTCCTTCTGGACAGCAGCCATGCAGACCATTTTAATAAAGTGTGCAGCGGTCATCTATTTTCAGAAGTCAACCTCTGGATCTGATACTGAGCATGTAAACTTTTTTGGCTGACCATGGTGAGGCCTGTTCTGAGTGGAACCTGTCCTGTTAAACTGCTGTATGGTCTTGGCCACTGTGCTGCAGCTCACTTTTAGGATATTGACAACTAAAGCCACCACAGTCCCCATTAGATGCAGTTTAGACATTAATGGCTGTATTTCGTTGCTTTGTACTTGTGCAATGACAATAAAGTTAAATTCTATTTTATTCTATGTTGAGTTGTTTTTAGTGCACAGCATATTTACACTGTTATACAAGCTGTAGAATGATTACTTTACATTATATCAAGTATCATATCTTCAGTGTTGTCCCATGAAAATATCTAATAAAATAGTTACCAAAATGTGAGTGGTGTACTCAGAGAGATATTATATATAACATGAGTATGTGAAGTTAGATAAGAAGTGAAAAGTCCATTGAGCTTTGGAGTGCATGTGTTGTCTTAATACAGTATATTGTAAGACAAATGCAAGAGGCCAGACCTCACCAGAAAATACATTCTTATTCTGATTCTGTCCTTGTAGGATCTGGAGTGGCTCTCATGTCAAATTTTGAGCAGCTGCTACGTGGTGTATGGAGGCCAGAGACCAACGAAATTCTTAACATGTCATTGTGAGTACTTACTTTCCCAGTTCTGAGCTCTTGTTTAGGATTTGTGATTTATGCTCGTGCACTTATTTGAATGAACGTAAAATGAAAGACACTGCCTTAAATAAATATTAAATGTAGTAATGATTATACTGATGTAGAATCAGTGGTATAAACACTTTGATGGAATTAAGTCAGATTATCAAGGCTTATCCTACAAGAGCTGACACAATCTGTACTTTAGTGGGTTTTGTATTTATTTATTATCTGTTCAGGTTTATAATTTACATTTCCCTATTTAGCAGACCCCCTTATCCAGAGTGACTTACAACTTCTACAATCTTACAAGCAATTTCCCAACAGCAGTCACTTGGCAGAGGTGGGATCTGAACACTGGACCGTCAGATCCCACCTCTGCCAAGTGACTGCTGTTGGGAAATTGCTTGTAAGATCCCCCTCTAGTACCTTTAATGCTATGCCATTGGAGTCCAGCATATCCTTGTTATGGTCATGTGGACTCCTATCCCAGGAATTTACAGAGCACAGCTAAGCATGTACCCCGATTGTAGGGTCAGTATATCACAGGGCACGGTAGGGGTCACTCTCACACCGGGGATTTAATATCCTGTCTGACCTGGCCTCCCTCAGATACCACCAGCCATGCAAAACCTGACCAGAGTGCACTGCAGAGACTTGAACCTGTGTCCTTGCAGTTGTAGGCTAGTATCTGAGGCCAGGGCAAATTTAAGCGGTTGATGTGAAATAGAAATATATGGACGCAACAGCAGGCCACACAGTAACAGACTGATTCTGCCAAGTGCTAAAGTGCACAGAAGAACTACCAAGACCTTATATCACAACACCATTCTCTCGTAAGGTCAATTTCACTAAATGGAAGTGAATAGATGCAGAAATGCTCCAAAATTCTAGTAAGCCTTCCGATCAGAGTGGAGGCATGTACAGCAAGATTTGTTTCCCAAGTCCATAATTATCTATAATGTTTGGTTCAAGTTCTGATTGTCAGGTATTTGCAGGCTTTTAAACATGTTGTACAATATAGTTCTGATGTCTATGTAATATAGGTTATGGTTAATATAGGCTATAGATTAATATAGTTATGTTAGTAAGCATTGCATTTGGTCACTTTCTCTAATTTTCAAATGTTTATTGTTTAATTGTTGTGTATTATTGAAGAACCAGTAATCTTATGAATCTTGATCCTTATCTATTTGCAGCCCTACCAAAGCTAGTCTGTATGGAGCAATTCTGTTTACACTTCAGGAGGCACACTGGCTTCCTGTCTCAAAGAGCACTCTTATCTGTCTCTTCACTCTGTTCATGGCTACTTCTAAGGTCTGGTCTCCACTCTCTTATATGAATTTTTGGTTTGTTCAGCAAATAAATTGGGCTACACTAGATTTATTTTAAACAGCTGAAATGATGATAAAGTGGCAAAAGCTCTTTTAACATAAACACATTTTACAATCAACCCTTTTCTTTTTTTAGGTTTTCATGACTGCTCGTCACTCTCATGGCTCTCCTTTTGCTCTTGTTGAGTCTTGGGTGTCCCACATTTTGTTTGGTTCCCCTCTTTCCGTGGAGGATGGCCATAATCACCATCACACTGCCCCAGCTGCTTCTGTAGCACCTGCCTCTCCAGCCAAATCCAAGGAGGAACTGAGCGAAGGAACTCGCAAAAGAAAAGCTAAGAAAGCAGAATAGGCATGCAGCTACTTTTATAAGGCAAGAAATCCTAAAACCAACAACTAGTGTATGCTGTCAGGCCATTTGTTGATATAGTGATTTCTGTTTCTCACTGAAATGGGTGCGAAGTCTGATGTTCAACTATAAAAGGTCCGGTTTTAATGGTGCTTGAAATTACATGTATAATGGAGGGACTCTGTAAATAGTTCACCATTTTATCTTACTCTTCCTGTTAACACTGTTTCTGCATTAATTTATTTTGTATATTGCTTTCCAGCAGTAAAGCTCCCTCTCCTGTCAGTGGTGAACTACATTGAGTTATTAATGAATCTGTCCCAGTCTATTTAGATACAGTAAATTTCTCTTGAGCCTGTGTAAGATTCTGAAATAAGCCCAAGCTGGCTAAAGTACAATCTATACATGAATGGCCTTTATATTACATTGAACAATACAACATTTTTCCAAAATAAATATATTTTACAATAAAAACTGTTTCTATGCCATTGTTTTGGTATTGTGTAGTGTTTGAAGATACACTGAACAGTCATAACTTTTAAACCAATTGCCTAATATTGTGTAGGTCCTATCCATGCCTACAAGAACTCTTAATGGGCTCTGTGGTATCTGGTACCTTAGCAGTAAATATTGCTAAAGCCAGTAAAGTCCTGTCCTGTTAGATAAGTAGTCAGATATACAGTATGAAAATAGAGAACATTGAAGACCATTGTTACTGTCCCCTGGAGAGGTGAAATGTTATGTTTCGAGAAAGGAAGACATTGTATTCCAGCTTTAGAACCATCTGCGAAACACAATTGAGTGGTCATATCATGGGTTTGCTGCATATGGACCCGGATGGATTGCCTATATTAAACAATGTATTTGGAATATACCTGTCAATTCTAAAGGAAAATGTCAGGACAACTGTGAACCGAGTCCCAGAAGTATGCGATTCAAGTCCTGATCTTAATCCAATGAGAAATTATGCAGAAGGACCTGAAGCTAGTAGTTAGAAAACTTACCAACCTTTCAAGAGTTGAAGCTGTTCTGTACAGTGGAATGGACTAACAATCCTCCAAGCTGATATGCCGGACTGATAGAGCAGTCTCCAGAAACGTTCTGTTATTGCTGCACAAGAGGCTCACATCAGATACTGAAAGCAAAGGTTCATGGACTTTTGCCAATCACAGCAATTTTTGCCAATAATGTAAAATTATTCACTAAATAAATGGCTAATTAGGATTTTTGTCTCATTTACTGAATTGTGCGATGTGCAAATTCGTTAATTAGGATATAATCATACTTATGAGAAACATTTACAAAGGTTCACCAAGGTACCATAATACTACCACTACTTCAAGCATAAATTGGTACCCCTGAAATTGTTCCAGAAAATGAAGTATTTTTCCCAGAAATGTGTTGCAATTACACGTTTGTTATACACATGTTTATTTCCTTTGGGTGTATTGGTATAACACATAAAAAAACAGAAAAAAAGCCAAACATGATATAATTTCATCCAAAACTCAAAATTGCCAGACAAAATTGTTGGCACCCTCAAATTAATATTTGGTTGCACACCCTTTTAAAACAATAATTGAAATAAATAGGACATTTCTTTTGCAAACTGCTTTAGGTCTCTTATCTTTGAAGTGTGCCTTCTACCAACAGCAATTTTAAGATCTCTCCACTGGTGTTCAATGCAATGGGATGTAGATCCGGACTCATTGCTGGCCACTTCAGAACTCTCCAGTGCTTTGTTTCCATCCATTTCTGGGTGCTTTTTAAGGTATGTTTGGGGTCATGGATGACCCATGATTTAGGATGCAAACCCTTTCTGACACTGAGACCCAAATTCCTTTGGTAATCTTCAGATTTGATGATGCCTTGCACACAGTCAAGGCAACCAGTGCCAGAAGCAGGAAAACAATTCTGAAACATCTTTGAACCTCCACCAGATTTGACTGTAGGTACTGTGTTCTTTTCTTTGTAGGCCTCACCCTGTTTTCGGTAGCCAGTTAAATGATGTGCTTTACCAAAAAGCTCTATCTTAGTCTTGTCTGTCCACAAGACATTTTGCCAGAAGGATTTTGGCTTACATGCATTTTGGCAAACTGCAGTCTAGCTTTTTTATGTCTCTGTGTCCTCCTGGGTCTCCTGCCATAGCGTTTCATTTCATTTAAATGTCGATGGATAGTTCACACTGACACTGATACACCTTGAGTCTGCAGAGCAGCTTGAATTTCTTTGGAACTGGACTGAGGCTGCTTATCCACCATCCGGACAATCCTGTGTTGCAACCTTTCTTCAATTTTTCTCTTCCGTACACGTACGCCAGGGAAATTAGCTACAGGGCCATGGGCTGTAAACATCTTGATTATGTTGCACACTGTGAACAAAGGAACATCAAAATCTCTGGAGATGGACTTGCAACTTTATTGATATTGTCCACTGTTCTCCATGCTTAACGTGGCACACACAGACACACAATGCAAATATTAACCCTTTAACTGCCAGGGCCCTAAAAACTTCCCACACATATTTATCGAAATTTTGTGTTTTTAAATATCCCTTATATTTAAAGGCCTAATTAATAGTAATAGTTGCTTATTTGATAAACTGAACAGAATGCACAAAAACACATTTATATGCTTTTCAAAACTCTTTTTAGTACTTTTTAGCTGAAGCTTCAAACAAATAGTTTGTAGTCACGAATCAAATATTCTCGAACGTGATTCGAACATGCAAGGCAGCGCATGGAGCGAAGCTGATTGTGCCAGATAATTCAGGCAGTAGGGTGTCAGCATTTTTTATTTTACGCCGGATATATCCGGCATACGGCTGTTAAGCGGTTAAGTCAACTTCTCTCCTTTCATCTGGTTTCAGCTGTGATTTTTACCCACACCTGTTACTTGCCTAAGGTGAGTTTAAATTTACCCACAAATTAAAAAAAAAAAAAATTCATTTAAAGTGTTATTTAGTCCCATTCTTTCTGCAAACACATCTTTGTTGTGACATTTTTCATTTTGGAATTCCCCACACATTCTCTATTGGGGACAGGTCAGGACTGCAGGCAGGCCACTCCCGTCCCCTGTTCTTCTGCAGTCATGACTTTGTAATGTGTGCAGCATGTGGTTTTACATTGTCTTGTAAAGTCTCTGGAAAAGATGTCTTAAAGGCAGCACATGTTGCTCTTAATATGTACTTTTCTGCATTAATGCTGCCATCACAGAAGTCTAAATGACCTTTAACAAGGGCACTGATACAGGATCATACCATGACAGAGTCTGGCTTTTGGATTTGTTGCTGATAACAATCTGGATGGCCATCTTCTTTGGTCTAAAGCACACTGCTTTCATTTTTTCAAAAATTACCTGGAATACTGATTTATCTAACTGCAATACACACTTCCATTGCCTCCAAAGCCCAGAGAAGTCGATGGCACTTCTGGACAGGGTTAACACGATAAGTTTTAAGTGGCACTTGTGAATGCAATTCTGTATTGTAGATCTTGATAAAGATTACTAAAGCATTGTCCATGTGGTTCCATCAGCTATTGTTGAATGAAGGTTCTTAATGCAGTGCAATCTTAGGAATCAGAGCTCACAAGGATTCAGCTTGAGCTTGCACTCTTTAAATTCTTTCCACTTCCAAGAGTAAGGTATTATCCACTGTACATGGAGAAATATGCAAACTTACATTTACATTGGCTTTTTAAACATTTTAATAATTTTAATAATTTTCATGCTGGTCATCTTTGCTCATCAAAGACTGAATTCTTGTCTTTCCTGAATGCTGCTCATGTACCAAAGCATGCTTATAAGCACCTGTTGGAAATCACATATTCTTTTAAAAATCATTACTAGCTATAAACTAGCTCTACACCACCTCTGGAGTGTCTGTCCCCCATATCTACATGGGTTTACTCCGGGTGCTCTGGTTTTCTCTCACAGTCCAAAGACATGCACTAAGTTAATTGATTATGCTAACTTAGCCTTAGTGCGTGAGTGTATGTTCTCTATAGTGGAACCCTGTTAAGGGGTCTTGCTCTATTCCACCGGCCAGGCACCAGCTCTCCTGTGTTCAGGATTCAACATCTAAGAAATTGAATGAATGAATGATCACATTCATAGAGTTTTATGAGTATTTGATCAAGTACTGGGTCCAGTTATTGCATTTAACTGCGATGCTTCTTTTTACAGGAGCATTTGTGATCTGTTGGACACCAGGTCTGGTGATTCTGCTACTGGATGGTTTAAATTGCAAGAAATGCCATGTGCTGAAATTCAAGCGTTGGCTGCTTCTTCTGGCTGTTGTCAATTCGATCATGAATCCTGTCATCTATTCTTATAAGGATGAAGAGATGTGGACCACCATCAAAAATTTGCTTCGTTGTGTTTGTAATGGCACACGGCGCCAGAGGTCATCCAAGGCCAACACCCGTGCTACAAGCTCAAGCCCAGAAATGAATACCAGTATGCGTCTCTCTGAGGAGACAACCCCTTCTTCTCAGGATATACTGAAGAACTAATTAGTTATGTAGTTACACATTTTCTGATCAACCATAACTTATGGGTGACTTTTATGGACATTGTACAGTGGTATCCCAAAACAAATGCACACTGGATTGTCTAAATTATATCTTTCTAATTAGAAATAACCTTAAAAGTTGCGGGAGCCATTGGAAACAGTGGGAAATGTCATAAAATAGATATGTATTTCTTTCCTGTTTTACCTCAGTAATTTGTACTGTAACTGTTGTATTTTATCTCATACCAAGTTATAAAGATTGCATATTATATTGCATGAATGTTTTGTAATTCTGCTAATTGACTTCATGTAAGATATTGCATTTACATTGTAGTTTACTCTTTATTATGGGGTATTTTAAGCAGTGAGGTAATCTGATGTAGCGTTTGTTCCTTCTTTGTATAAGTCTTGCACTGTATATATTGCTGCTACAATGAAACACACAAAATCCCAGAACTGTGTGTTTTACACTATGTTGTGTTCTAAACATAACTTCAGAGTTTTTTAGATAAACTATAATCTTCTCAAACAACATAATTTCTTTTTATATTGTTTCAACAAAAGCCTACAGAAGCAACATCTCTGTTGAAGTTTCAGCATGTCATCAAGAAGATGCTGAACTGGAAGACTTAGTCTGTACAGTATAGTACAACTCAATCCACAGTGCAAATCAAAGGCCATCTTTAATGAACACCTGCCTGTGTCCGCTGTTCTAAAATGATTATGTAGTGTTTCATATGAGTCTCCAGGAGTCTCAGCAATTTGTCAGGCTATCTAAAGTCATAATTACACGTACTAGAGGCAGTCTAAATTGTTGTGCAATCTATATAAATAACGAAGACATGTTTCTTTGGGTGTCTTTGTATTGTTTTTAAAAAGCATTTCCCTTTTTCTAAATCTCCATGTAATCAGGTTATGTATTTACCTTGGAAATCAAGAGCACAGTACACTTAAAATAAGAGAACATTTGTACAGTTGGAATGGTTTATAAAATCTACGACATCCTGAAACACTGGCTTAGCCGCAGGCATGATTGTAAATCAGTTTTTTCTTGTTGAGACAGTCTCTGATGCATTACTCATTACTCGTGTTTGATGCAATGCATACTTACAGTCACTTATCTGATGAATTCCAGTCACTGAGTTGTTGTAAGCATGATGTAGAAAAACTGCAGTGCAAAACATCAATTTCATCTAATTTCTTCAGCTAATTTCATCTGAAAGACAAAGTTAATCAGGTAGGACCCATCTTAACATTTCAAGGTGAATTCCTCCTCCTGGTTCTAATATGCTGCTCACAATATTTAGGGGATATTTCAAAATGAAATATCTCAATGAAATATTTCCTAATTTTTGCGAGCAGGGTATATGTCTTTGATGGTTAATGATTTGGATATATTTGAATGCTAAAGTAATATTTCTGTTTAATTGATTGTACATTATTGAGGCTTCATATTTAAGCTGTAGTACTCTTAAACTTTGTTAATTGGTACCCAAATTACTGACTATTTATCTTTTTACTTTAAAGTTACGTACAACCAATTTATGTTTTTAAAGTTATTAAGACAAATTCTAAGTTGTCTAGATTTCTTATAATTTTTGTAACATAATATTTTAAGAACATCCCCTAATTCTCAATTTATTTTATTTATTTGAATAATTATTGAATAAAACATTCTTACAGTGCATAAGACGTGTTGATTAATGTTATTTGCAAACTACATTCTGCAGTGTGTAGCAGCGCAATGTGTGCCTAATGATTAAGTATCTTTCTACAAATAGTTAAAGCACCATTTGTAGTTTGTGGAATTGTGAGAAATCCCGTTTGTGACTCTCTCCCTCTCTCGCGCTCCCCTAGTCCTGTCCTTCTAATTAGCGTGAGTCTTCATTGTCACCAGGTGCGGCTTGTTACTTCTCACTCTTTATAAGGCTTCCGTTTTCACTGTTTGAGTGCGAAGTATTGTTTTGCTGTACGTGAACATACTGAGCGTTATCGCTGTGATATTTGGATTGTTTCTTCTCGTTAGTATTACTTCAGTGTTTGATTCTTCGTCGGGTGAGTGTGTGAGCGTTTGTATTAGGATTAATACTTGTATTCAATGTGTGCTTCCTCTCATCCTCTCACCCTAAAGCCCCCCCTCCTTCGCCTTACCCTTAGCTTAGTGTATGTGTATGAGTGTGTGCGTGTGATACGTCCGCGTCTCATTACTGTTGCTCCAGTGTTTTGTACGTCTATAGCCCTAGCTCTGTCACTCCTTTTC
>JAVSBV010180647.1:0-26981 GCA_033117975.1 Parotocinclus spilosoma | reverse complement strand
GGGTCACAGATCATTTTCTTGAAAAGGAACGGAGGGTAGAATTTACGTATAAATAAACCGACACATTTTATGAGCTTGCCCTCCTTGAAAGACCAGCATCCGCCACTGATATATATATAACAAATTTTAGACAAAGTGGGGTCACCATATTTCCTTACAATTACATGTATCATGAGAGTCCTATTACAGAAGTAATGCAGAAGAAAGGTATGTCTGATTGGCTGACCAGCATCTTGTAGGTTGTCCTGGTCTGAATGAACCTGTACCCCTCTCAACATCTCCAGCAGTTCGGTGCGGATGTTACTGACCAACTCTCCAATGAGACCAACATCAGCTATGCCCCTCCAAAAGTTCAAGGTCTCCTCTTGGAGATAGAAAATGCATCCCCACACTTAAATTTACATTTGTATACACAATAGCCTTATATGTTGTCATTGTATTCTTTATCATGTATATGTGACTAACAGAAGGATCTCACCAGATATATCTGCTACTTCTTGCTTCTTTACAGAATCCACACTAGTAGAAGTCCAGTCCAAACAGCCTGTTGCCTCCTCTGTCTTCTCTTCAACCATGACAACTTCTGCTCCACTGTTTACAGTTACCTGGCCTGGTAAGTAAAAATGCATATATTCCCCTGGAAATGCATGAAATTTCAGCTCTGTTTGCTTCAAACAATTGGCTTCAATTGGAATGATTAAGGAATTGTGGGACAACTGAGAGGAGTGTGGGAATGGATTGTGGGGTGAGGGAGCTAGAAAGTATGCAGAACTATTTAAATATGAAAATGGTAATAAATAATACTAATTAAAAATGTTGGTGGTGTGAAATCATTTCACAACTTCCAAAGATATTAGACAATCGATCTGTAATCACTCTTAATCACTTTAAACAGACTATACAGAAATGTTATTTTCTGTTGGAAATCGATAAATATAGGTTCATTTTTTACGATACAACTTTTCTGATAAACGTAGTATTTGTAAAGAGTACAATGTATTGCAATAATACATATAACAGAAAAAATACAATAACAGCTTACAGCTTTTATTCACAAGGATTGTGATGTGAAAATGTGATTGTGAATCTCACCCTGGTCAGAGGAAGGAGTACAGGATACACTGCTGTCAGGAGGAAAGCGTGTGTTGTTGATAAGGAGGTCAAATTTAGTACTGCGGCAGGTGTTGGTGCACAGTACACTATGCTGATAAAAATCTAACTGACCTGAGTCCATCATTTTCCTAGAAATACAGGGAGATGAAGCAAACATGCAGCAAATAATTATTCAAACAAAAAAATACATTTTTTTTACTTAATATAAAAGAAATGTCCTGAACAAGCACAACCAAAGGTTTGAGCTGTAGTAGAAAAATGCAGTTGCTGTGGCAAAAATGAATTATAGCTTGATAACTGACACTACTTCATAGTGTCAATATCCCATTTGTCATACTTCAACTGTGTCCTTAAAACACTTGTATTTACAAGGGCTGTCAAAACAACTGTGACAGCAGATTTCACCACATAAACCCTGTCGCATAGCATACAAGATAACAGCTTTCAGATTATTTTTCTTGTAAAAGCACTCAAACTGTTGGGACAGAATGGATATTAAAACCGCAGAGTGTCTCTTACATTTACATTGACTTTAGTTCCTTGTGGACAGTATGAACCTCAGATATTTCATGTTTTGTCTGGTCAACTTAATTTAATTAATTATTAAACATCCATTACTGCATTGCAGGCCTGCAATGCATTCCAAAAAAGTTTGGGACAGGGGGAATTTAGAGCTAGTAATGATTATTGAAAATTATTTAAATGTTTAAACTTATTTAAAGAAGATTGGGGGGTTAGCATATTTCTCCCTTTACAGTGCATAATGTCAATGTCAAAGTCAAATTCATATATACAGTGCATTTTACAGTGGTGCATTGTCTCAAAGCAGCTTAAAATATTATATTATCTTAAAAAGCCAATCCCAAATTGATCAAGCCTAGGGTGACAGTGGAAAGAAGAAACTCCCCTTAATGTAGAAGGAAGAAACCTTGGGAGGACCAACACTCAATGTATTTATAACATAATCTCAATAATCTAAAAATAACTTTTTTTTGTTAAGCACTACAATATGGAGTTACATTTACAAAGCCCTTAAAACTTTACATTGCAAAAATAATCCTTATGTTAACAATGTCCCGAAGCATCAGGGATACTCTGGGCTCAGAGGCATCTGGGATGGATCATCACACAATGGAAATGTGTATGTGGTGAGGTGAATCAGTATTCTGGATCTTTTCTGAAAGAAATGGACATTGTGTGCTTCAGACCAAACACAAAAGAGAAGGTCCAGACTATTATTAGTTACAGTCCAATAGCCAGGGTCTTTTACGATATGTGGTGTGGTCACATTCTTTGATGTCACTTCTCTGGGGTATCTGAGGCATCTAGGATGGACCATTACACAAAAGAAATGTGTACTGCAGTCAGATGAATCAACATTGCAATGTGGTAAATGCTTTACCCACTCAACTTGTTTTGGAATGTATTTGCAGGCTCTGTTTTTATATGTATTTTCCATGTCTTATGTGCTTTAGGGTGAAATGACAGTAAGCATCAAATTGAAATCTTCTGGACAACCACTGCAGTCTCACCTTTAGTTACCTAGACTGGAATCAGATTGCCATAAACTCATTAAACCTGTCACTAGTTTGGACTTTTAGTGTGCAAAACCTGGTTGCCACATAAACATATGAAAGGTTTTGCAACATTTTAAACCAAAGGCACCAACTCTAAATGTAATAGATGTACTAACATTTAAATCCATCCATTGTCTTGCTTCAGTCTATCTCTGAAATATAGTCTGTGTTCCACTGACTCCAACCTGTGAGTAGGAGAGGCTAAGTGGCGACTTGTGGCTTTTTTCTTTTGTAGTAAATGGAAATGTTTGGAAAAGACCTGTAGGTGGCAGTAGAGGGCTGGAAAGAAACTCTGGAGTTTTCGGGTAGTGATGCCAGAGACAAAGAGTTTCTTCACGGATATTACATACTGTACACGTTCTTTGGTCCGATTAAGCGGAATTTTGGTCCAAATAAGCGAATAACTTTACACGTATATAATAGGATTTGCTTCAGTACTTGCTGGTCCCATTAACCAGTGGTCCTATTACCAAAATTGACTGTATATAAATTATTATTACTGTTCACCTACACATAATTATTATTACTATTACCTACACATGTACAAGTGAGCAAAAATACAATTCAGAAATGTTTGGACAATTAGACTCAATTATATTATATATTATAAGTATATACTTATATATTTATAAGTATTATGTGGGATATATTTTATGTACACCATATATGGTGTTTGTGTGTGTAGGTCAACAAAAGTTCTCACCTTTTGAGGCTGAAGAAAATGGTATCCAAATGTGTCCTTTTAGGGATTTTGGAGTATGCATGTTTCATGTAAATTTAATTCTAGTCATAACTGAATATACAGAATCACTCAATAGAACTAGTTTTTAACATTACATTTGAAACATTTCAGCTAAAATCCACAAGGTTCCACAAGGCTCTGTCCTTGGACTTTTTCTAATTTGCATCTTATCCCTTAATTAGAATATAAACAGCCATGGCCTTAACTTTCACTGCTACATTCACTGCAGATGATATTCAGTTATACACAGATTACCCTCCCATTCAGGATTTTTTTTGGTCTTTTTGATGGATGCATGAGAAGTTTCTAATGGTAACCACTGATAAAACTGAAGTTTTATTGGTTGGGCTTAAATATTTGCTAGTCTTCCAGAGGAAAGAAAAATCAAAAAGAAGATCTCCTTAATATCTCTGTAGTTTCTCCTAGACAACAATTAATTCAGATGGAAAGACAAAGGAGACTTTAGCATAAGTCTCCTGCTTCTCAAATTTGTCTCCTGAGATAAAGGCCTCAGTAATCTTACATTTATCTCCTCTTGAGTTTTAGTACATATCTAAGTAAAGTCTTATATTACGCTCCGATTTGCCAAAATAACACACATTTACTAAAGATGAGTTTTAGTATGAGCTTAACCATTTCTCATCCAAAGACTAAGCCTTTACAGTTTTAGCTATTTTGCTAGGAATATTAGTTATAACTACTGTTATCAGAGTATAACTCATTTATCTGTTAAATAATGATTGTGGTCGCACACTACATAATATTGAATTGTAGAATATTTGCTAGTGCTTAAGTTGCTCTTTTTTAATCAGGTGTCTGATTCAATTGTTCAAGTTTCAGCACCAGAAAGAAAATCTGATTTTCTTTTTACTGTGCACAATTACTTCTGTTCAAGAATAAAAGGTAGAACTTATCAGAGAATTGTGTTAATTAAACTGAATGTCTTTAATAACAGTTAGTTATTATAGTTTCTGAAAGAATTAGTCTTTAAGTTCTGAATGATTTGGCTTTGCCATTGCTTAATTCCTGTTCATAGAAAAATAAAAAATATGGAGTTTCTAAAAGATTAAATCAAGACAAGAAGGAGATCTCCTCAGATTTTGTATTTCTCTGAAAACTAATTCTCAGTTTTATCTCCTTTAACCTTAGAAGTATCTCACGTCTCAATGTTGTCTACTGCTATTTTTCCTAAGCAATTTAAGGAGAAACATCTGTGACAAAGTTGATCTCTAAATGAAACAAAAGTAAGAATCACAAAAAAGTCTCCGGAGACATCAAAGATCCACATTTGAGCAATACATTTTTCCACTGGGATGGCACTATATTTGATAACCAGCTGAGCTTTTCTGCTCATATAACCAAACTGACTCAGTCATGCAGGTACCTCCTCTACAACATCAGGCAAATTCGACCCTTAATTTTTAGGGAAGCCACCTGGGTGCTTATCCAATCTATTGTTATATCTACACTAGATTACGGCAATGCTCTTTTGGCTGGTCTTGCGATGCATACAATCAGACCCCTGTAACTGATTCAGAATGCAGCAGTTAATCTGGTTTCCAGCCCACCTGGTGGACTTTCAAACTGTACGAAATAAGGTTCTCTGGTTTAATGAATCCAAGACTGAACATTTTGGGCTCAATCTGCCCAATTCCGTTTTTACAGTAAAGCATGTTGATGGTCTAGTTTTCAGCGGCAGGTGCAGGGAGACTAGTCTGGGTGGGAAAGCTGAAGGAAGCAAAGTGCAGAAATATTCTTAATAAAATTATTAAACACCAATTCCAGAGCGTTTGGACCTCAGACTGGGCTACAGATAGACATGACAACACATACAACACAGGAGTGGCTTAGGGACAACTCTGTGAATTCCCTTTAGTAACCCAGCCAGAGCCATGACTTAAACAAATGTCTGAAGCGACCTAAAATGGCTTTCTAACAACAGTCCCGATTCAACCTGACAGAGCTTGAGAGGATCTTTAACCTTCTGGCATCAAACCCAAGAAGACTGGAGGCTGTAATTGCTGACAAAAGTGGTTCATCTAAGTGCTGAGTAAATGGCCTAAAATTTTTGATGTCAATGAAATATTTTAGTTCTTCCTTTTCAATATATTTGCACAAATGTAATAGATTCCGATTTCACTGCATTATAATGTATTATTGAGTGCAGAATAATTGGGGAAAACTTCATTTAAAAAATGTGAAAAAAGGGTTTGAGGACTTTCCAAATGCATTGCATGTTTTATAACAAAATAAGTGATATCAATATCCCTTCGCATGTGTGACCCTGTCGCTAGTGATGCATAGGCAGAGCGGAAGTCAGAGAGCAGTCCCAAGGCGAGGTGAGACAATGCAGGCCCGCTGTCTGGTTGCCACAGTAACAGTAGTCAGTTCTGCAGTGTTGGCAGGACAGAGCGGGTGAGGTGCAGAGTAGGATGCACTCGTGAAAGTGTATGTGTGAGCGTCCTTGCTTGCACTGAGAGAAAATGTGTGAAGGCAGATGGACAACAAGCTCGTTCAGTTCTGAAGGTCAGCCTGCCTGAGTGTCTTAGGTTCTGCAGCACCGGATATTGGCGTTTTCCCTATGAGACTCCGGGGAAAGGGGAACCTACCGCAAGTTACACTTGACCACGTTTTTCCTCATCGCAGTGACTGTCAACTGGAAATCAGATAGGGATTGCTTCCCATCTTATGTATGACAGGATTTATCTCTAGTTGGGTAGCGCATGATAACTTGTTTTGCATAAAGACCATGATGCTATAATATTATGGTTAAAATATGACTGTTGTGAAGGAGTTATATTTGTTATATTTGAACTGATGGAAGAAAACCAAACAAAGTTTGAGGAATGTTATTGCTGAACCTATGTCTGGGGGGGAAACGAAGGAACCACGATGTGTTAGCAAGCTGTGTTTGTCTCCATTGCTTCTACATAGGTTCGAAGATGTTGTATCCAATGCAACTTTGAGCCAAAGAACTTTCCAAAGTACAGCTACATTATCAAACATTCAGCTGCACCTAGGCTTTTTATATGTTGGCGATTAGTATATAATCCTGGTTAGCAAATGAAGAATAAAACCAATCTATAGGCCTGTCAACAGAGGACCTGAGATGCCTTGTTCTCCATTCCGAATCGGGAGACCAAAGAAGTTCTGGTGAGTTTTGCATGCAGTGCTGACATGTAAATGTTCCCACATTTGAATATGAAAGGAAGAAAATTACTTCCTCAACCACAGACATTTTCCCTGCTGCTTATCTTTGTGAACTGTGATTTTGAGAGCCTGCATATGCATGACTGAAAATCTGTTCATTGTTTTCATAATAATAATAATGATAGCATATCTTTATTGGAGTCTATTATACAAAAGACTGTGAATAGCCATTTATTTGCCATTTACTTTACCACATATGACAATACAATTTTTATAAATTACCTGCTTAGAATGACGAATTATACTAAGAATAGTACTTCAGCATGGTCGTTAAGTGGTTACCACTGTTGCCTCACAACTCCAGAGTTTTGGGTTCAGGTCCTAGTACGGATGTTGCCTGTGTTACATATTCATTTTTGCATGTGCTCAATTGGCATGTGTTTAAGGTGTCAGGGATAGGCTGCCGCTCACCTTGAACACCTTATGCATTTTGTTGAAAGATAGGTCCAGCCCCTTGCATGGTTGTAATTTTATATTAGGTAGGCAGTATATTATATTAGCTAGCCTAGCGATTAAGGTACTGGACACTGGACCAGGTCCAGGGTTCAAATTCTCACCTCGGCCAAAGCTGCCACAGTTGGATCCTTAAGAAAGGCCCTTAGCCCGCAATTGCTTGAATTATAAGACTGTATGTCGCTCTGGATAAGGGGATCTGCTAAATGCCATAAATGTAAATTACGTAGGTATAGAATAACTGATAAATAAATGGCATGACTAGTTGTTGACCAGTAAGAGAGATCAACAGCGATGTTTACACAATTTATCGGCGGAAGTAAGATGAGCTCATGGAGGGAGTTATTGTTCTGCTTTGAATTCCTGGACCCAGGCATTCATGTGGACACCAAGTAGATCGTTTTAAATTCTGCAGATGCTATAGACGTCGATGTTACCTGGGCCAAACATGAGTCATTTATCACAACAAAAGTGCAAAGGTTATTACAAAAACACTTATATTAACTAATATTTAATTTATTATAATATACAGACTATATACACTCCTTAAGGATAATTCGTTAAGGCCCCTGACCCTTTGTGGCTAAACGTTTACTCTTGTCCAGAACATCTCATAGAAATGGTCTTACTTAATAATGTATTAGTTGAATTGATGTTTAGCAACATCCTCATGAAGTTGCAATAATATTTAACTTGGTTTAGTTTACAGTAAGCGTGTGTTTTGTTTGTTTTAAATACATAAATATTTTATGACTGCAATGACAATATTGTGTTATTAGAAACACTGACGCATCCAGTTATGGCACATGCTGAAAGGATATATTATTTTTTGTTAAAAATCAAGTCTGGGTTTGAGTTTGGGGGCCAGATGGCCTAGTCACACTTAAAGATCTTGCAACCAGAACAAGACAACTAAACTCTCATTTAGTACACACAGAGCACTTAGTGTCTAGATATTAACCAGTGTTTTCACAGTGGAACAATATTTGTTTCATTCAAGATCTAAAATTACCCTTGCTGAATTGCTTTTCTTTGTTGAGTTTGAAGCCAGAAGCTTGTTGAAAATAGTGAGGATGAATAAATGAGGCAAGTAATTACACTTTGCATGGACAAGAACAGACTACTAAGGAACAAATGCACAGCTTTTCCTGTAGACAGTTTAATAAATTTCACCAAAATGGAAGTACATTTGTTGGAAAGTTATTTTCTAAATACACCCTTTTCTCCGATTGTTTGTTATAAAACATTATTATACAGTTGCAGTTTCTATAGCTCCATTTCCAATACAGTGTCATTGATTCTTAAATTGGTGGTTGGATTTCTGTAATCCTTTGTAGTGAGGCAAATAGTAAGTCAGTGTCTTTTAACGATTGGTATCCCACAGACACAGACAGACATTGCAGACAATTGCTTTAGTAAGGCGTTACACCACTTTGAGCCATCACAGCTTTAATACTAGATCCTGAAGCTTTCTGGAACAGTATATTTTCGTATTCATCAAAACATTCAGGGATGCCTTATTCACTGTAAATGCAGAGAGACCACTCCTATGTGGACAGAAATGTTCCAGCAAATGATCATGTTGTCAGTTAGAATAAGTTTGAAATGATTTGCAGTGCTTCTTCCCTTTAAGGGGCCAAGCAAACCCAGCTGTTTGTCATGGATAATCTTTTGGATAAAACCTATTCAGATATTCACCAGTAAACATTATTGGTTGCTTTATTGCCCAGGAGCATCACAGTGCAATTAAAGGTTTCACTTTCTCCCCCATTAAGAAATGTCCAAAACCATGGCTAAATGTGGACATTATATAGCTAACAACAGAGAGCACAGATAACATACTATAATAAATAAAGCTATGTAGTGGATTACTTCTAAACAAAAGATTCAACAGGTGTTTCCATCACCGTTTTGTTGTTATTGTAGCACACACAACCTCAATACCTTTTCCATTAAGTCAGCCAACCTGTGGCCACCAAATGGCAGCTGTGTCATTCTGAAGTGACATTTGAAAGCTATAAATTGTCTCTCCTGTTGCTTTATTGCTTCACCAAACATCAAAGAGAAATTTCCTGCTTTGATTCAGTACTGAACGCCAGCAAATACGCTTAGCTAGGATTGGCACAAGTGATACTGGTTATTCATTACCACTTAAAAAGACACTGGCTCATCATGGAGTACAGGTGACTCTTTGAAGTGAACCATTGTTTCCTTTTTTCATTTATTTATTAAGCCCTCACTCAGACTCAGTTGACTTTTTTACCATTAAAAGAATACACAAATAATGCATGCTTTATATTAGCATGTATATTGCAAAAACATGAGTATATAATTACTTGATGAAACTGAAACAGGATGAGCATTTTTACAAGGCTTAGTTGGCTAATATGCTATGGAAGTGCTGTAAGAGCATAATGAGTAAAGACCTGTCCTTAATACTGAGTGTAAGTTCTAATGGTAATATTTTGAATGAGAATTTCAGCTTGGAAGATACAGAAAAAGTTAGGTATGCTTTTAATATATAATTGCAATTTTTTATACTTTACCAGGATCAAAGCTTTGAGTATTATCCAGGAAATGTACTGATATAATATTGACATAATCTATTATATTTACTGTGTAAGGTCAAGTCTTGGTATAAGAAAATCGTGGATAATGAACTACAGGTTGCAAAAGTAAAGTTTCCTCAGTGTTATTTCATTTGCTACTTTCTTTTAGCACAACAGTAGCCTATCAAACTAAGGTAGAGTAGCAAAAAATGTTACCTATGGGTAACTGGGTTGCGAGGTGGTGCAGCAGTTAGCACGGTCACCTCACAGCCTTATCCCCAATTCGATCCTGACCTGTGACTCTGCCTGTGTGAAGTTTGCATGTCCTCTCAGTGTCCACGTGGGTTTACTTTGGGTTTTCTCCCATATCCTAGAAACATGCATTACGTGTGCCTTCTCATGAATAGTGCCCAGTTCCTGCCTTGCACAATGTGCAACCACTAGGCACTGGCTTTTCTGCTACCGTGACAAGGCTTAAGCTAATAAGAAAATGAATTAATAAATGAAAGAATTGCTGTTTTTAAAAATATTTTACTTAAGTACAAATACTCATCATATCACTATTTGCTCATCATTGCATATCACTGTATTGAACTGTAGTCTTCTTGTAAAGACAAAATAATATAAAATACTTTACTATACTGTTTGATATAAACCTTAACACATTCTTTCAAAATATATTTTTAAAAGAAGATTAGTCATTAGTTCGTAATCTGCCACAGTCCAACAGACTGATTTGAACCCTATAGACAATATAAAGTCTCTCATTAAATACTCACTGGGAAACATTTTTCAGCTACACATTGACTATTTGAAGTCATTGCCATTATTTGAGATAACAATGGTTTTGCGGTTGGCATTTTTTTTGCCCAGGAGTGTACTTCATTTATCATTACACCACTCTTAAAAATAAAGATTATTATAAATATGCATACAAATTATAAGAAGATGTCAATCATTACTCCAGAGAGCATTAAAATGAGCTCGATACAGTCCCTTAGCTCACATTCAGGTTCTTGCATACAGATTTGAATTGCTAATGTGCTCCTGAACACAAAAAACATGACTTTAATGGTTTCAAACTTCTCTTGGATAGACATTTCTGATTTGTTGCTACAGTGTTGCAGCTATTTTTTTATTTACCAGGTACCAGAAATTATTTGGGGACTGTTACATCTTAGTTATGAGTTATGTTTTCAGAATAATCATCATATATCTTAGCCTTCAATGCTTAAACTTTAGAGATTATTCGCTATTAATAAGAAACACCCTGACTGTCTTATATCTATATTCTAACATAACATACTGTATATGCAAGTATATATATTATTCAGTACTTCATATAGCCATAGATTAGTATAGACCTGTGTCCCCTGCAAACTTCAAAAGGATTCACTTCTGAGAAGGCTTTTAACTAGATTTTGGAGAATGACAATGAGGTCATAATTATATGTATGTATATGTATAAATATATAATTATGAGGTCATAATTATATATTACCCATTATTATGACCACTACCAGAAAAAGTGAATAGTATTGATATGTTAAAAGATAACTGAAGAGTTGGTTCTCGTATAAGACAGCTGAAATGGGCAGGAATACAGACAGGAGAAAAACAGCCAAATTGTTATGGTCAGTCAAATTGGTTGAGGCTTTAATGAAACAGTCAGAGACAGACAAAGGAACAGTTATGTTTCTTTGTCCTGTTGCATAATGTGATTTTATAAATTCAGTAGTAATGGGAAATATTAACATACTCTTGTTCTAGAAGCCTGCTGTAAGAAGCTTTAGAAGTTTTACATCATGCACCATTTTCTACAGTTGGAAGAGTTTAAACATGGGAGCAGAGAGCTGTCATACTCAATCAGCACATACCGTCTGTGTGTGTCGCCTTCTTGCCAGTATCTGACTAAATATAGCAGTAAAGTGACACAGTAACTCCCCGAGACCATACATCCAAACACAAACCCTTCTAGATCACACATAGCCATGAGTAGGTGATGTATGAAACATGATGCTAAACAACAAGTCAAGATATACAAGAAATATATAGCACAATTCAACACTGCAGAACAAACGCCTTCTTTATTTTATTTATACTGGGATATTTAAGTGGTTTATGTCAGAGGTGATTAAACCACCTGAAGAATCCAGATGTTACAGCGGATTTGTTTTGATTATCCCAGTGGACTAAACTGTTCAAATATATCTGCATAGGTATGGGTTTCCATGGAAATATCAGTGTTTAATAACAAATGTGGCATTTTTAGGCTGTGGAGGACATGTGCAGTAAAGTTACTCTAGGTTTATTGTATGTATTTTTTAATACATACTGAATACATGCTGCTAATGGCAAGAAAATGTCACAGTACCAACGGGTTTTTGAGAGTCAGGTACAGAGAAGTACTGGATTGACAAACTTTTGATGAGCACCCAATTTAAATTTTACCACATGCACAGTGAGGAGAATGGTAAGCAAAACAAAATATCTCCAAGAATCACTGTTGAAGAGTTACAGAAAAGTGGTGTTATCAACTGTCCAAAACTACAATCAGTCTCCACATTCATGCAAAAAAAATGTTATTTAAGGCTTGCCATGGAAAAGCCTTTCTGGTTTTGTAACCACAACATAAGTGCCTGGGGTTTGCTGGAACCACCTTCTGACAATGCAGCTTTATTAACATAAAAAGAAGGATGACTACAATTAAAAAAAAAAACCTAATGGCAGCCATTAGTATGGTGGAGGGTCTGTAATGCTGTGAGGCTATTTTCCTACAAATGTTCTATAAAACCATCTGTTTGCTGTCAAGTACAAACTTAAATTGAACTTAATTCATTTTTCTGCAGTTCATAACATTTAGTAGTTAAATCTTTTTGAGATCCCTTTACATCTCCTTATTACTCCGTAATAAGATTATTTGGTAATTGGATATCTGGTCTCTGTGACTGTTGAGCTGTATCCATAATGATTTTGATTATTTTTAGAACCCTTTTACAACTTCTGCCTGCGGCCTCTCTTAAAATCTCTTCTTCCTTTACTTTCTTTTAATTTTGTGCAAAAATGATTACTGTTTACTAGCCATGTCATATAAACACAGGGTGATGGATGGAAACAATCGATACTCTTTAAAAGCACCACAGCTGATAGTGTCTCAAGCTGATTGGTGCGGCATCAGCATCAAATAGAGTTTATAATAAGAAGAGTTGTATTTTTCAGCCAATTCGTGTTCATAATTGCATTTAACAGACATTTATTTTTTTAGAGTAACATGCAATTGAACTAAGCAGGGGCAGGGCTGGGCTTTGAACTAATATCAGTTGTGTTAGTACTCCTGAGCCTTAATTACTGAGCCACCACTGTCTCACTGCAGTTTATTGCAAAAACACAATACAACTTTTCTTGATTTCAAGCACAAACTAAGACTGAGGACTAAGGATTTATGTTTGACCAGCATTTATGTCTCTTATTAACAATATAATTAAAATAAATTCTGCAGTCCTACACTGACATATCCACACAAAAAGTAACACAAGCAATTATAACACAGAATTGTAATTCATCCAAAAGGTTTTCCCTCTCAAATAGTACTAGCAGTACAAATACTTTTAACTGATTGTTCCATCCATTTTAAGTGATCTTCTAGTAACCAGGTCTTTTGAGTATAGGCACGTTAAAATTGTTTGTCATTGGTAATGTGGTGTACCTCATATACTGCACTAAATAAGCTGGAGGCTAAATGCTGTTAAATTGCATTTTGAAAATTGAAGCAGTATCATTGAATTTGAACTTCTGTTTTTGCAGACTTCCTGTTTTTTGCCCGTGTAGACAATGCTCAAGGTGGTCCATTATTTTTGCCCTACAGCTCTTCTGTGTGTATGAAAGAGAGAGAGAGTGAGAGAGAAATTTGTATGTTTTACGTGTTTCATATACTCACGTGGTTGTTTCTGGTAGAGGCAAAGCTGGACTGCAAATAACAGCCAGACTTTTTTTATTGCTTGTTTCATGGATCCGCCGACGATCATATTTGAAGAATTAAAAAAAACAAAAAAACATTTTCTTTTGTATATTGCGGATTCGCCGCAGTACTAATGGTTGAAATAAAAAAATAAAAATAATTGTTTTTTAGCTTTTTCCACTCTTCGGTGGAGAGCCAACGGTATTGTTCTGTACATTATTTTTTTTCCAAATTCACTTTAATTTAATTGTAGATTAAATAAATTTTATTTTTAAATTTAAAAAAACAATTCTTTCTCCTTCCTTGTATTGATTCCACATAGTCCTAAACAAATTGTAATGTGCTGAAAAATAAAGATTTATTTTAATTTTTTTCCTCTCTCCTCAGAATATTCTTAAGTAGGGACATCCAAGGAACAAGCAATTTAAAAAGTCTGGCCTAACACATACTGACTGCTTTATCCAGGATTTTATTAGTACTAGTATTATTATTATTATTATTATTATTATTAATAATAATAATAATAATAAACTAACAACACCTTGTGATAATATTTCTTATACCATGAAAAGGAAATGTCTTATATAAAGACACCTCTAAAGTAAAACATTTAATTACAGCCTGTGTGGTACTCGATTTGGTGGGATGGCATGATCATGGTCAGGGTTACTACAGTGGTGGAATTGCATCTTAGAAATAGTATTTATTATTGCTAAGTGCTAAGATTTAACATTAACTTTAAATTGTTGAGCCTGAATAAGAGGGAACAACATAAAATCTAACCAACTATACAAGTTTGGTAAGGACAACTGTTGATCATTCACTGTCATAGTGCAGCTTCAGTTTGAAGAACAGCAGGAAATATCTAATACTGTATGCACTAGAGGCGAAAGGTTTAACAGTGATTTGTTCAGCAGTAAGCCAGGAGAGATAAAAAAATGTATTATGTTACTAACCTGAATAATAATGTGCATTTTAAAGTTTTGACTGTCTAGTACTTTGTCTGTAAAAAGCAATGCTAGAATAAGTCTTGTTTCTACATCCACTGGGGCAGTATTTGGCCAATAGTAGGGCAGTATTGACCAATTTTGTAGTACCATGCAATTGTATGGTTTGCCCCTAGTTGGTCAGGAATTCATCGTACAACAAGATTCCCAGTCTATAGCAGAACTGCCTTAGAACATAAAAACAAGACGCTAGACATTAAATCATGTGAGGTCCAGCACAGTTTCCAGACTTAAACTCATTCTTGCTGTATTACTATGGACTATCTCTCCCATCCAGACATTTTTATCTATGGAGAACAGCCATAAACCGGGGTAAAGCCGGTGTTAATGTTTCTTCCAGTCAAATAGCTGTTGGATGTCTTATGTCTGGGACCCCAGCACACAAAATCCAACAATGAATGCAAATTACCATTAGCAGACTCTCTTAATCACAGAGACTTTAATTTGCAGACTGAAGCTGAAATATCAGAAACCTACTAAAACAATATCAATCTGTAAATTAATGCATGGTGTAAAAGTGTTGATCCACAATCCAAACACAGAACAGATAAATTCAGACCTCATATTCAAACTTTTCATTAATATTCAGTCAAGGAACATAATAATTCAGGCAAAGATTACAAACACACAATGACAGCAGAAAACATGACTACTACTTACACACTGAGAAATGGAAAAACTATGCACAGACCATGCTGCATACAAAACAGGAAATTAGGCTCATGTGGATTTTAGAATTCAAATTCAGATGCCCTCTGGTGGTTGGAAGATGCCATTTCAGGCTTAGTTGTTAAGCATAGCAACCTGAAAATTGCAGCTGGACAGATGATGATTAATCCATCAATCTGATCTATGAATTCAATGGCTTGATGTCACCTTTGTAGAGTTCTAAATATAAATTAACATAAATTAAATATTTTTACAGTAACAGGCTGTAATAAAGACTTGGCATGCATTTACGTCGCAGGTAGATATGATTTTAATCATTATAATTGATTATGAGTCTGATTTTGGTTTAGATTTTCTGACATTGGGTAGTGCCACAAGAGATCAGAAAAGTGCTTCCCCCGTTGCGCTATAAAAAGGCACTCAGAGGCCACTTCTGGATAATGTACCTCTTGATGAGTGATCGGTGATTGCTAGATATGCCTCTATGACAAATTTGCCCACAGCTGGGACTACAGATCCTACACATTCATAGATTGCTGATTCTGTTGTGTGCATGCCCTCACAGAACCGCTGCTCCCAACACCTCCTAGCAGCTAGGTCAGTACAGACGAGATGGTGGGCAAGTCCCAAGGCATTTGTTTCTGGGATTGTCAGTGAGTGTATTTAAACCTACAACACAGTTATGAACAAGACTGTATGAAAAATCAAATAAATTGTATAGTTAAATCATAATTCAAACAAATCAAAACAATGCACTTTCCCAGTTTAAATTCCAAAATGAATTTCAAATTAAACCAAATTATACATTAAGATACATTAAGAACAGACTAATGGTTTATACTATTGCACATAGTTCTGACTGTTGTATCTGTAGTTAAATGTAATTTAATTGTACATAAACCTGAATATAATAAATCATTAAAACAAGCAACACAAAGCTGAACTGCATAAAAAAACATAATACAGAGATGACATTGTGTAACACTAGATGCTTCACAGTGACTGTACATTAAATATTGAATGACGTTATTTGTATTCTGATGTTTTTAATAGTTTCTTTGTTGAAAGGTATTGTATTTATCATCATTTCAAGTTTCATTTATTCATCTAGGACAAATTAAGTTCCAGCAAGAGTCAATTTGCATTGTAGTCAGACTCTTGTTTAGGTCAGACAGATGGAGCACTGAGCATCACACAATCCCCAATCACACATCCGTAACTGGTTAATAATTTACATTTTACATTGTGTTCCGAGGGAGAAAGACTCTGATAGAGAATACCATAGAGTAAATAATGTCAGCTTGCTGCAGTTATAGATTAATATGCACTGTTTTTACTGGAGTGAAGGTTTGGTCATCGTCAGTTTAAACTCTGCACTGCCTCACTATGATTAGATCTTAAGTCGGTTTGACTGATAATTTAGTTTTTGGTTTATTGAATGTGAGCTTGATGTCCTGTCTAGATTGGCATTTGAGGAGAAATGCTGTTTTATTTGTCATTCTACTAGTATTTGTTGTCCATCTGGTCCCTACCCATGCTGATACATTGCAGTATTTACGACTTACTTGCTTTTTTGTTAATCCATTTGACTTATACAAAGATCAAAGTCATGGCAAAGGTTTTATGTTTGCAGATGTTCAAGCAGTTCACTCCACTACAGGAAATATGGTAATCCGGATTAGTTTTTGATCTTATTCAGTTGTCTCTGTAATTTATACATGACTCAGCATATGAATGTGAGGAATAGAGTAAGTAACAAGACAGAAAATAGATTGAGAAGAGACATACCGAGGAAAGAAACCAATGAGCTGAATTCAGGTGGATTTGCTCAGCAATGTGAGCAATAATACTGTATTATACTGGAAATGCACAGCCTGTCAATCTGATCCTGCTGTGGTGTTGCTTTGGTGAGCAAGGCCTGATACAGTTTCCATTTCAGCTGTATTTGTTACCACATCTTTATTAACTAGTATGAAAAATATTTTTCCCAGAGGCTTTATATCACTTACAGTCATTGTCCTTTGTATAGTCTGTGAATGATTGTAAGCTCTTCTGAGCCCTGCAGCTTACTGTTGGAATCAAGGACACGGTCATTCAAAACCTTTTTTATTCCTTCTTGCTTGTGAAAAAGATGATACTCAACATCAAGCATCACATTTTCAGAGTGTGTCTTGAAGAACCTGTTGTACACAATTGTAGTGGTTATTATATTATCTTTCATTGAAATTTGGTTGCTACAGATTTAAAGTGGTTTGATTAACTGGTTTGTTGTTATGCATGTCATTACTAAAAGGCAAGTTGCATTTTTGCTTAGGTCATGGACTGTGGTTTACTGGATAAAGACTAATGCTTAGCACTGAATGAATAGTCAAGTCAAGTCAAATTGATTTACATAGCGCTTTTTACAACAGAGCATTGTCTCAAAGCAGCTTTACAGTCTTATATTAGCCATATACCCAAATTGAGCAAGCCTAGGGAGACAGTGGCAAGGAAAACTTCCTTAAAGTAGGAGGAAGAAACCTTGAAAGGAGCAAGACTCCAAATGGGACCCAACGTTCATGGGTGGCCTAGATGTTAATTAAGTAAATACTTATAAGTATATTAAAGTAATAGTCAAATGTAGTAAATAATATAATTTAAATCAATAATAAGTTAGTAATCAAATAAGTAAAAAAATAGAATTTAAAACAAAATACATTTTAGAATCAGTCCTCAGTGGGAGGTCCTTGGTGGCACATCGTCTCTTAGTGACTAAATGATAGAGGGAAAAATAGTCATTTTATGATAATTACTACTTAATGAGAAGTTCACAGTTTGATTGTACACTACAGCAAACAATATTTCTTAAATATATTTGTGTTAAGGACCAATGTATATCACAAATGAATACCAATTGCTTGATGTGTTTTTTTCCCAGTAAAATATATTTCATGAGTGGAATTTTGCATTTCATATACATTGGATTTGCCTTGACACACAATTTTGCATTGTTCACCAATAACACTGCTTTGACTGTGTCTACAATGGCTGGGTGGTTCTTCGTATTGCAAAGGAAGGAAGTGCTAGTTTTACTCTAGTACAAATATGAAATTCTAGTTAAATCAATTCAACAAATTGTTTCCTGCCGTGGACTGACATACATCTGAACACAATGCATTGTGGGATAGGCTCACCCATTAGGCAACTCTAAAATGATAAGTGGGGTTAAAACAGGAAAAACAAATCCAATTCAACATTTTTTAGCCTCTACTGAATTAAATAACTGCATTTCACATATGTGCTTCCTTCTGCATATGGTTGCCAGGTTAATTACCTTTTAAAAGAAGGTGCATTTCCAACCAAATCCTAATTTTTTAAAAATTCTTAATACACATGGACGTCGCCACCACCCACATTTCTGTTACCTGATACACCAGAATGCAGGAAATGGCATCTAATTCATTACAAATTCAGCTGTATTTAAAATAAGTAATATGAATAACATACAATATATTTCGTATGCCATATCTAAATATGTAAATACACAACAAACATCACATTTAAACAGTAAATCAGTGAACATTCTAGCCAGGCCAGGTGGCATAAAGGTTCAATTGACTGGCGTATCTGTCAAGTCATATTTGCCCATGTTGTTTTTCAGGAGCTTCTAGCCAACACAAAGACACAAACATACACACATACTTATAAGAAAAAAACGGGATTAAATTGTGAATAAAATAAAATGAACAACTCATGAATCAATTCCACAAATGCTTTATTAATAAGGTTTGCTTTAATGCAGATTTTGACAGTAATACAATACACAATGCATGGTACTTGACATTGCAACATGACTATGTGCAGAATATCGGATGACCTTAATGACACTGGTTTGCAATTCATATTGTCCGATCTGGACTTTATTGCCTTGAGGGTAAATAGGGGCAGTAAAGGTTATATGGACTTTTTTCCCCTCTCACAATGTATAGAGAATGGCAGGGCTCAATTTGCAAACCAAAAAATGTCTTTGTGTTTTCCATTTGTTTTTACACAATGTGTCTGCACCCGCATTCAAGTGAAGGGAATAGTCAGCTCTGGCTTGTGTTTGAGTTCAATACTTTTAGTTGATCGCTACTACTTGAATATTGCCGCCTACCTTTGAGGCTGTGCTAAGTTGTGTTAATGTACTCTATTTATAAGGATAATTATAACACTGTTTCCATGGTTTCAAATTTATCCTAAGGAAATTGTTTTTATTTAATTAAACCTGAACAGATTCAATATATTGTGTAGCCATAGTTATCTTTGGAAGATCAGAAAAGCCAGGATTGAAATTTTTGGGGGCAGGAGTTTAATTTTCATGACTGATTTTGGTTACCTAAGCAACAGTGGCTTATGGCGAAATCTGTCTAATTGAAGCAGTGTATAATGAAGGCAAAATACTGTTCCATCAAGCAGCTTGTATGGGCAGCACTCAATCTTTTTAGCAGCTTTCTGCAAGCAGGAGGGACAGGCTGACAGACAGAGACAGAGAGAGAGAGAGGAAGAGGGAGAGGGAGGAAGGCAGACAGGGGCTGGAGGAGGGGCTGGATGAAGAGAGGAGGGAGGAGGATACATAGTGAAGGGAGGATGAGTGCAGAGCAACTAGCAGGTGTGTGGCAGAGTTGAGAAAAGCACCAAAGATAGCACTGGCTCGGCTGGGGAAACTGGCATTGCTGCAGCATTTGTTGGTGAGTAACTGCACCCCATCTACTTTAACACGCTTCAGCAATTGGACTTATCACAAAGAGACTTAGTGTGTGTGTGTGTGTATGTTGTGTGAAAAGCATTCGGAGTGACAGAGTAAAGAGAGAATGGAATGATGCGTAGAGCAGATTGTTGGTCCGTATTAAGCTTCGTTATGTTTCGCTGGCAGCTGTTGCAGGATTTTACGCGGCACCATGCACACTCATAAACACGAGCCTGTTGCCCATTTGGAGCGTGATGTGTAACCAGATAGCCTCAGCACTCCTAACCACTCGCTGCTCTACGTGACCTTGCACCGTGTACAGTTCAAGTGAATTCAGTGTATGTATTGTTCTGTGACACAACACACAGCCACACACATCCCTACATAAACTGCTGACAAAAAAAATGTCATGAAAAATGAAAAAAAGAGAAACAGAAACATCCCCTAGTTTTTGTGAGCAGTGCAGAATAGGGCTGGTGGATTTTCCATAGCAGCAGTACCGCTCGTCTCTACTGGGAGAGACTGGTGAAGCAATAACAACGTTTTGTTCATGCCTCATTGGTGGTAATTAGTGACTGTGTAATAGTTTCTCCAAATTTCTCATTAAGTGATTTAGAGAATTATTAGTGGTATATCAAAACAATTTTCGGTGTACTTGACTTTTGTACTGTACTTTATAGAATTTCCAGAGAGAGCGAAGGTTCTTGTTCAGAAGTCTTGTTCAGATGCCTAACAGTATCAGCTTAACAGAGCTGGGATCTCTCACAACTTCACAAACGTCTGATAAACAGTCAAATGACATAACCACTAAACAAGTTCAAAAGTTTATTTTGAAAGATTTAAGATGTGGATGGTGATTTTCATGTTTAACACTTTGACAGCATGGCATGTCACTGCCGGCTTTATTACTGTGGTGTTTAATAGGATAACTTTTGACCAGTTTCAGAAATTCTATCAGGGTCACTCACAACTTCACAACTCACAGTTTGTGTGATGTTGTGCTTGGACAGCCAGTGATGCCTAAAGCCCATAATTCTATGTGATTGTCTGGCAATTGATTATGCAGTAATTAAGGAATTAATGTATCTATTTACCCTTACATTAGCATGCATGGCTATTTACAACAGGTGCAAGGTTACATTGATATAAAGAATACACGTTCATATAGGGCCAGATTAGAGCACCCAGTTAACCTAATGCATGTCTTTCAGTTGTGGGAGGCAACTGGAGTACCGAGAGTAAGCCCATACAGATATGGGAAGGACACACACACACACACACACACACACACACACACACACACACACACACACACAGTTAAAAAAACAGTTAAAGTAAGCAGTTAAAAAAAACAACATGGTTGTCAATCTTTAACATAAATTAATACAAATCACAATTCTGGGAAATATGTTTCCATAAATGTCAAATACAAATTGTTGTTTTTAATTTTGAAATATATATAAGTATTATATATGATGTATATAATTCAGGATAGATTTTTTTAATTTCTGTATATCTTCGAGGTATTTATGTCTGCTCGAACGGTTTCTTCCTTGCCACTTAATTTTTCTTTGCTTTTGCTATCTTGTTGTTAGAGGGTATAGACTATACAGTGGGTATGGAAAGTATTCAGACCACTTAAAAATTTTCACTCTTTGTTTCATTTCAGCCATTTGCTAAAATTCAAAACCTTAAATGTATTTCTCACTAATGTACACTCAGCATCCCATTGTGACAAAAAAAACAGACATGTAACATTTTTTGCAAATTTATTAAAAAAGAAAAACTGAAATATCACATGGTCATAAATATTTAGACCTTTCGCTCAGTATTTAGTAGAAGCACCCTTTTGAGCGAGTACAGCCATGAGTCTTCTTGGGAATGATGCAACAAGTTTTTTACACCTTGATTTGGGGATTCTTTACCATTCGTCCTTGTAGATCCTCTCCAGTTCTGTCAGGTTGGATGGTGAACATTGGTAGGCAGCCATTTTCAGGTCTCTCCAGAGATGCTCAATTGGGTTTAGGTCAGGGCTCTGGCTGAGCCAGTCTAGAATGATCACAGAGTTGTTCCGAAGACACTCCTATCTTATTTTAGCTGTGTGCTTAGGGTAATTGTCTTGTTGGAAGGTGAACGTTTGGCCCAGTCTGAGGTCCTGGGCACTCCAGAGGTTTTCTTCAAGGATATGTCTGTACTTGGCCGCATTCATCTTTCCTTCAGTTGCAATCAGTCGTCCTGTCCTTGCAGCTGAAAAACACCCCCATAGTATGATGCTCCCACCACCATGTTTCACTGTTGGGGTTGTATAGGGCAGGTAATGAGCAGTGGCTGGGTTTCTCCACACAAACCGCTTAGAATGAATGGCAATCTTTGTCTCATTTGACCAGAGAATCTTATTTCTCAAAGTCTGGGAGTCTTTCATGTGTTTTTTGGCAAACTCTATGCAGGCATTTATATGTCTTGCACTGAGGAGAGGCTTCTGTCCGACTGGTGGAGGGCTACAGTAATAGTTGACTTTGTGGAACTTTCTCCCATCTCACTACTGCATCTCTGGAGCTCGGCCACAGTGATCTTTGGGTTCTTTTTAACCTCTCTCACCAAGGCTCTTCTTCCACGATTGCTCAGTTTGGCTGGATGGCCAGGTCTAGGAAGAGTTCTGGTCGTCCCAAACGTCCTCCATTTAAGGATTATGGAGGCCACTGTGCTCTTAGGAACCTTGAGTGCTGCAGAATTGTTTTGTAACCTTGGCGAGATCTGTGCCCACAATTCTGTCTCTGAGCTCCATGGCCAGTTTCTTCAACCTCATGATTCTCATTTGCGTTGACATGCACTGTGAGCTGTAAGATCTTATATAGACAGGTGTGTGCCTTTCCTAATCAAGTTCAATCAGTTTAATTAAACACAGCTGGACTTCAATGAAGGAGTTGAACCATCTCAAGAAGGATAAGAAGTAATGGACAGCTTGTGAGTTAAATATGAGTTTGACAGCAAATGGTCTGAATACTTATGACCATGTGATATTTCTTTTTGAATAAATTAAGGAAAATTTCGACATGTCTGTTTTTTTCTGTCAAGATGGGATGCTGAGTGTGCAGTAATGAAAAATAGAATTAACTTTTTTGATTTTAGCAAATGGCTGCAATGCAACAAAGAGTAAAACATTTAAAGGGGTCTGAATACTTTCCGTACCCACTGTATTTGTTGGTTGATAAAATGGCTAATATTAAGGTTCCAGAACTTTATCAGTAGTGGAAGACATTGTGCTAATAAAACCTTTAATTATTGCACAAGAACAAAGTAAATGGTAATGTGCCTTTATAGCAACAATGATCCCAATATTGATAAGATGCTGATATCACAGCAGTAAAACGTGTGGCCTGATATGATGACTGATCATATCAACACTTAATTTACATAAATGGTTTTATATTTCAACAATAACCTTGACATTCTGCTGTGCATGAAGCTATTTGAGTTGCTGTTTATACCACCCATGACTTATTCCTGAATTCTGTTTCTCATTTCTGTTTGCATCACGTACACTTCCAGACAGAGTAAGCTGCTCAGTAGATCATGCGTGATTGGTCTTGAATTCCCTACGTGACTCGTTTGATCTCCCTTCATTCTCATTCATCCATGGAGTGTTTTAATGTCTCATTTTTGCTCAGCTGAACTGTTTTTCATAAGCTGAGAATTAGGAAAATAAGAGTCAATATGTCAGCCCGTAGACAAGCACACCACATACATGCCATCTATTTTACTCTAAAGAGGTAGTAGACACATTAATATGCCTTTACCAAGTCATTTAGCAAAGTCTTTGAGGATCTTCGAATCCCAGGAGAGAAGGCAGATTAGGATTATTTAGTCAAGTCATAATTAAATCGGTCTTGGTGGTGTGATTACAGAAGCTGTGACCCCCTAGCTTCTGCTAAATGTTCGGGTTATTAAAAATGTGTAATTGTAATGAATATGTTCATTATTAAAGTTGCTTGGCTTTTCTATTAAGTCCTTAATTAGTGTCTATGTATAATTAATGTCTTATATTATTGAAATGCATGCATTATTCAATATAACATTTGTCATTTATACAGGTATTTCATAAACATAATATATGAAACATCTTTTGAACCAAGGAATAGTAATCTTTTATTGGCACAACTTTATTAAATATGGTCAAATACAGTCTGGAAATCATAATAGAAATAAATGTGGCAATTAGCTAATATTCACATTTTAACATTTTTCAAATTTTTAAATGCACTTTTAGTTAAAGGCTATTCAATTTGATTTCTTTAATATTGCTTACAAGTTGCAATGTAAATGTAAATCTAACTAATCCAGCAAACATATAGAGTCGAATTCGGCTAATTGGACCACCGGTTAATGGGACCAGCCACATCTTAAAGTAATCCTAAAGTCCTGAAGCAAATCCTATCATATACGTGTAATGTTATTTGCTTATTTAGACCAAAATTCTGCTTAATCGGACCAAAGAACGTGAGAGAATAAGAATAAGAAAAATAAGCCACAAGTCGCCACCCAGCGATCAGTGATTTATGGGAGGATTCTTGGGCTCTCCGGAAGAATTTATGCTTTCATCAACGGTCAGGAAATCAGAAAAGTTGTAATGACAAGAGCAAAACCAGCAGGAGGTGAACATGCCCACCAATTTCTTTCCCACAACGAAGCACCCAGTAGCCAGTAGCGTGATTATTGGATGCATTCGCTTTTCGGCGAATTGAAGTCAAGCGTAAACATGAGTGTCCGGCAACACGTGCAAGGAATTCCATCAGAACACTGTAGTCAGTGAACTGTGTGTGTCTTGTCTCCCCTGCCAAAATTCCACGGCGGGACTTGACGTTAGCTGAAAAAATTGGTTGGTTTCCTGGATAAGATCAAGCAACAACCATCAAACACTAGTCAGCGCCGGTTGGTGGAAATTACCGACTTGGCAAAGACAACAATTGCTCGTTTCAATGAACAAAGTTCGTAAGCAACAGTAGTTCTTGTTTGTACGTTCGCTATACGTGTAAATCGCACAATAAAGGTTTAATAAACATTTAATATGTTGCATAGCATGTCTCGTCTTAACCTAGGGCATGTTTGTTTAATCGGACCAGCTGGTTATTAGGACCAAAACGATCACGTTCCGATTAACCGGAATCGACTGTATATAATAATTTTACCTTTTCTAAAACAATGGTATATCTACTCTAATAGTGGCCTTTTATGCATTTGTTTGAACCATATTACCATCAAGGTAAATGGTAACAACAGTTATCCCTAACCAGTGGCAACGAATAGCTCAGACGCATATGACTGCCATGCATCATCAAGGCACACAGGCTGGAAAGGGCTCAGGCAATTAGGAACTAGCTAAGAAAATAAATTGTGGCTTGTGAAGGCCCCCCTGCAGGGCATTTTTAACAGATTGGCTATGGAAATGGATCCGCACTCAACGAAAAATCCCAGTCTGAGGTCGCTGATTGTGATCTCACGTTAATTTAACTTGTAAAGTGGCGGTGTACAAGTTACTGCCACATATGTGCCTATGTTTGTATGTGTGTGTGCGTGTGTAAGACGTGGTAATGGAGACTGCATTCTGAAGCAGATCTGATCTTGATGGAATCACTCTAACCCTACAGTAGATTTCAGGCTAAGAATGTTACATTCCATGTGTTTTATGCACCTCGGGCCGTTCCAGTAAAGCCAATATACAAATATGAGGAACTCAGAAGGACAAATTAAAGGCAAAATACAGTCGATTCCGGTTAATGGGATAACATCAAGACGCGATCGTTTTGGTCCTTGACACACTTTAGCTGTGGCTAAGTGGCGACTTGTGGCTTTTTTTGTAGTAAATGGAAATGTTAGGCAAAGACCTATAGGTGGCAGTAGAGGGCTGGGGAGAAACTGGTGTTTTTTGGATAGTGATGCCAGAGACGAAAAGTTTCTTCATGGATATTACATACTGTACATGCTCTTTGGTCCGATTAAGTGGAATTTTGGTCCAAATAATATAATAAATAGGATTTATTTCGATACTTTTGGATTTGGTCCGAATAAGCGGCTGGTCCCATTAACCCGTGGTCCAATTAACCGGGATTGACTTACAAATTACTTTTACTGCTGATGATAAGCCAATAGTATGTGCAGTGCCATGCAAAAGTCTTTGGCCACCATTAAATTTGGTGTTTTATTAAAACAAACATTTTTTTTTAATTCTGCATACACATTTCCTCTGTTTTCTTGTTGTTTTCTATTTAAGAGACTGATACATAATTATATATTGTCATTATACTATTGCTAAAACTAAGGTTTATTTAACCTTATGGTGGCCTAAGACTTTTTCACATAACTGTACGTGTGATTTAAAACATATTGCATTAAATATGAGGTTAAGACACACACCAATATCATCCAGATATACAATCACCCCCACAAGTACTGGCACTCAGGGCATAGATGTGTCAAAATTCCTTATCATGAAATACTTTTTAGCATTTTCCATAATTATTACCACTGCATTGAATATTCTATGCAGCCTCCACTTGCCAATAAAACAGCACTGCCTTTATAGAACATTGATAAAACATCTTTCTATCAGCTTGAACCAGTCTGGCCATTCAATTCCAATTCAAATCAAATCTCTGGCATCAACAAGGCGTTTTTTCCCAGAGAACTGCCGCTCACTATATATTTTCTCTTCTACTGACCATTCTCTCTAAACCCTGGAGATGGCTGTGTGTGGAAATCCCAGTAGATCAGCAGGTTTTGAAAAACTTAGTCCAGTGTGTCTAGTACCAACAACCATGCCACATTCAAAGTTACTTAAATCACCTTCCTCGCTTTCTTCCTCATTGTGATGCTCTAGCAGGCTGCCCTGACCATCTCTACATCAGTGTTCATTTTGACAGTAAATTTTGATTTAGTTTTAGTCTTAGTCTTGTGATTAAAATGTCATTTAGTTTTAGTCATAATTTAGTTATCTGAAT
>JAVSBV010180637.1:0-13255 GCA_033117975.1 Parotocinclus spilosoma | reverse complement strand
AGAGAGAGAGAGAAGAGAGAGAGAGAGAGAGAGAGAGAGAGAGAGAGAGAGAGAGCTTTCATAAGTGCACTGGAACGTGTTCAGTATTAGCACTGATAGTTTGCCCATGCCATCAAAGCTCTCATAGCCACTAAATCATCTCCTCATTAGAGCAGATATCATCCAGAGAATGGAAAAAGAGAAAATGCAGAAAGAAAAAAAGAAAGAAAGAGAGAGAGAGAGAGAGAGAGAGAGAGAGAGAGAGAGAGAGCTAAGTAGCCAAGAAGCGATCTTACCACTGAGAATTTCCATGCTTCCCTACACAATCCCTTTCCTTATCAAAGTTTTGGTTTGCACTGAAGCAGACGCTGGTCTGATGAGTTTTTAGTCGGCACAAGGAAGTGAGAGTAAGACGATGTTGAGCTAATGGAGCACCTAGGCTATAACCCAAATCCCTCCCAGTGTAAGCCCTGAATTACAAACATATGGGTTTCAGTTCTCCAGCCTGCATGAATCCTTTTCTTCCTGCTCAGTGGCTGTTTTGTGGATCCTCTTCTCTTGATATCCTCTTATCATTTGATAAGTGCATACATTTCCAGGAAACCTTTTGTTTAGACCTAATCTTCTCTCTCGTTCTTCAGGATGCCACTCATACACAGTCTCTACACTAGCTCACTACAGCAGGGACCTCGATTTAATTCCAGCAACGCCTTTTGGTCGGTTAGGATCACATGCAAACACAACTGGCTGTATCTAATGGAGGAGAAGCCAGACAGGGGATTATGCCGAGGAGACGATCGTCCAGACAATTACTGCCGTCCCATCCTGGGCTCGCTTACACCTGCAGCGTCACCCTGACCAGGAGAAGCAGGAATAAAATATAGAAGAAATAAAGAAACTACAGTATTTACCCAAATCTAAACTTATTCATTCTGTTATTCGCTTAATCCATGGTTAGTGGTAATGGAAAACCGGCGACACAGGATGCAAGGCACTTTGGAAACACCAATTAACCTAACACCCGTCTTTAAACTATGGGAGGACATCAGGGAACCCGGGGTAAACCCACACAGACATCTTACATCTGTCCTTGAATTTCGATTGATGCTAAATAGCGATGTTAAGTATATATATATATATGTGTGTGTATGTGTGTGTTTCAAACAGAAGTTTTTATTTGGCAATAACGTATTTCTAATATAAATTTATAACCTGAGGACCCGTGTTCAATCACAATACAAAAATATGCTGTATTTAAACATAATTAATAATCAACACGTTAATTGATATAATTTTTTATTTAACTCACCCATCTGGTCCAATCAACAAAAAGCTCGGAATTTGGAGTTAATAGTTTGCTACATAAACACAACTTTTTCAAAACACAGCATTTATTACAATTAAGCAGCCCCGTTTGGAGCATCTTGTCACCTTGTTTTCAGATCGAAATATTATCGTGTATTTTAGGTGGCGAATAATAATAATAATAATAATAATAATAATAATAATAATAATAATAATAATAATAACCTAGAACCAGCTTTTCGTCCATGTTTTGAAGTGAGGCGGAACTGCATAGCTTTGTCGTTTCACCCTCGGACAAAACACCAGGGTCGTCACTCCGCCTTTCTAAAATACATCGTAATCATTCGCCATATTACAAAATAACGGTAGCAACATTTAAAAAACGATTTCTTTTTGTGCATGTAAAACACCGTTATGTCTTGCATCGTGATTATTAATAACATCTAAACTAAACAAACCGTTGTCATGTTCGTGTTGTTTTTTTATCGTTTGCTTCCCTCTGCTGGTACAAACAGGGAATTACACAGTTCAAGTCCGTTTATTTAATTAAAAAAAATAGAATACACTAAATAGGAAGAAAAAAAACATTTGGAGACCATTAATTCCCCTTAATGGGAAAAACTTCTTATAATGTAAAAACTATCCGAGAAAAGTCTGTAACTCTGATTAACCTCATTAACTCCTTAATTAGATTTATGCTAGCGAGCGAGTTTGAACAGTTAAGGACATAATTTTACTTAATTGTACAAAATTTCCCTTAATCTGACAGTAAAACTAACGTATATCAAAACCAGTCTTATTCATATAAATTCAGTTCCATACTGAGTGGTTTCATACACATTTGACTGCTCTAGGTTGTTTCAGTCGAATTTAGCTTTTATTTTAAAAATATGGGACATGTGACTTGGTTCTCAAAGGGTTAGAGACTAAACTGTAGTGGATTTCCAGCACTTCTTATACATGTAAAGTGCATTAAAATATAAAATGTATAAATAAAATGTATTATTATTATTCACTTCATTTGTGAATCCCTGGCTTAAGTGATGCTATGTTGCATGGGTTTTGAAGGGCTGGTTCCTTTGTAGCAATTGGAAAAGTCATTTTGTTAATTTGTTAACTTCCTAACACGTTGCAGGTGTGCATGGCTTTATAAAAGGGATCATGGGGGCACTGCTTCTGTTTTCTTGGCCTGGAATTGGGTTTGTTGGTAGTTTATGGCAGTGTGAGCAGTTTGGTGTACTAAATAGTTAGCAGAAGTATGATATGATGGACACTAATGTGCAGGTCTGTTAACTAGATGTGTGTTTGGGATGGCTTGTGTACGAGTTATTGTTTAGTTTGGAATGGTTAGATGACTTTCCTTGCTTGATTTATATTCCCACAATCTTCATGGGTGATGTTTCCTAGTCTACACTGAAGAGGATATTCATCTTAATCTGTACTGCTCACAAACAGAAGGTCCCTACATTGAAATCCCCAGTACATGTAAACAGTTTAGCATATAGTACACAGATACAAACATGTTTGTGCTGAACTCTAATCCACCTCCCTCCATACATACGGCCTACTTGCGTTGTGGTTCAGGTTAGGTTTTGACTTGTTAAAGTCCTGAGTTTGATTAAGCTGTACTGAAATTGTGGGTAAATGCAATGGCTCTCATGCAAATGTTTGTTGTTGCCTGTTTTAAGCCACCTGATGCTACTATAGATTAGGTTAATTGTATGTAGTGTTTAATTTCATTCAGTTTTAAGCTCCAACTTATGGAGCTTCTGAGTGATTTGAAGGAAAACCTGCAGTCATGTCAGCTGGGTGTCTCTCACTTTGATATGAAATGCAAACTTGTTCTAGGGCTGGAGTCTAGTGATTTGGTAATCTCCTTGTTTTAGTAAGTTGTAATCAAAGTTGTAACGAACTGATAATGGTGCAGCAATTGTGGTACTTGGGCAGAAGGTCCAGGGTTCAAGATGCAGTGCTGCCATTTTTGGACACTTGAGCAATGCCTTTAATTTCCAGTTGTTTGGATTGTACCTTGTAAATGTTGTATCAATAACTCACTTTAGATAAGGGTGTTTGCTAAATATTGTAAATTGTTTTAGTAGGGGAAATTACCAAACTGTGCCATACTTTGCATCCTGGGTTGATGCTTGCATGCCTGGGTCACAACATTCCTGCTTTTATTTTCCTTTCTTTTGGCATGTCTTATATTTTAAAGATTGAGGCTCTGGCAGCTGCCTATAGACAGAATATTGCAAAAGGTAGTGTACCCTAGATGGCATGCCAGTTCCTTGCAGGACTGGGAGGAGTGACTTTTGTAGCACTAAGGGATGATCTGACCAGTGTCCAATCTCTTGAACATGGTCAGTCTTCTCCGCATGTGACTTTATAAAAAATACCACTGTGGCTTGAACCAGGCTAGCATATGACAACTGTGCTGTCAAATAACCGCACCTGTATTTCCGCTTATTTTCAGCATTTTAACAGCTTCCCTAATTAGATCTACATGGTATGAATTAAGGAGTTAAGGATTTGCTCAAGTACTTTGGTAGTGCAGAGACTTGTACTCCTAGAACTAGGTTCCTTAGCCATGTTCTGATTTTTACATTTTTGTAAATGACTGTTAAACTAGGAAACTATGGTACATTTGAGGGAAAACCTGAAGCTACTCTTTTTAAAAATTTAGTACCATGATTCAGGTCATGCATAGCTTTCATGAAAGTGTAATTACTTTTGGTCCCGCGTTAAATGTCAGGTAAAATGGAACATTCTGGTCAACCCTGCGTTTGTGATTCAATGCCTCCTGGTTGACTCTGGACCCCTCAAGCAGTTGGTAATATTCCTCCAATAGGTCCTGGGATCTCCATCCAGAGGGAAGTTCCTGGTGAAGCTATACTGGGAGCTGACCAGGGTGTTGTTGAGGTAACCCTGTCATAAAGTAAGAACACCAAACTTTCACGGGAAACCAGTTGCCATTAGCGTGACCCTTTTGGAGAGAATGGGCAAACTGATGGACTAAGTCGGTGGTCTTTTAAATTATTGTTTTTGTGGCTTTTTATAACTGTAACCGTTGTAACTATGATGGGTGCAATAATCTTGGAAATCTTTCACATTACAGATGCCGGGCCTCGCCATCTCTTTGAAAATGCTTGATTGCGCCTTTTAAGTGAAGAAATGATGAATAACGGTGCACACTAGGAGTCTGAAAGAAGAAATTATGTCGTCATGGACTGCTGGAGGAGAAAGTCGCCTGTGTTCCAGCATTTAGTGTGAATGTTGAAATAAAGTTGCATTCTCTTGTCCTTTGTTGGTAATCCACAAACCATGAATTAGTGGCTATGGAAGAAATAAAGAAATATAGCAATTAGTTAATCATATACATTGGCAACTGGTTCAAATTCATGGCTCTATCTTTTAAAACTTTGTTCCAAACACGTTTACACCCACGGCTAGGGCTTAACATTTGCCAGCGTAAGTTTGTCACGCCAATTTTTGACGTTTTATACCTAAGAAAAAGGAAACTTGCTTGTTATCAAAGCAAGCTCATTTGGGACATTAAGTTATTTTTGACTAGAAAAATCTAGACCGGTTTATAGCCTGGTGTGCTCTATAGGCTAATGCACGGAGGCCGCGTTCCAAATCGCAATCGTTTCTTTGTATACGTTCTGTAAGAGACGCCCACTAGGGCCTACGTAGTGGACTCGCGTTAGGAAACAGAAAACGGGTTGGTTGAAATACAGCCCATTCAATATGGCGGCGCACAACAAGCTTTGCTGTTGATTTCCGAGAGAAAGAAAGATAGCAAGCCAAGGCGTTAGTTCTAAAAGAAACTAAAAGCAGATAAAGTGATAAAAGGCGGAACGTTTAAGCTTGTAAAAGACCGGGTTTAATGACAGGGGTTATGAAAACCTTTTCGCGTGACCATGCTGAGGTCTACCGGGTTCTTCCGTGGAATTGACTGCCCGTTTTATAATGATGGGAAGAGTGGCTGTAACAGACCGTACTGTCACTTCAGACACAGCAGACACTCGTACAGATCCTCTACTGGCCCGTACGGGGTCGGGGGAACCGCCGAGGAACCAGCACAGTCCGAAGGTGAGCCAGATTAACTTTATGTAGCTGTAACGTTTGCTGAAGTACAAATGCATTGTTTATACTGGATGTAGGTTCATTGTGTAGCACTGGTCGGATGTGTGCATTAAGGGTGATGTTGCTTTCAGGTTTCCTTGAATTTCCCCGCGTCAACAGTTTGTATACTTGTGCAACCTCAAATCAGAAGAGGTTGGGACGGGGTGGAGATGTTAAATAAACAGGACGATGTGTTTTAAATTTGCTTTGATTTTAATTGGAGGCTATGTGAACCCAAAATATTAAATGTTTTGTCCGGTCAACTTGATTTCAGGATCAATGTCTGGAGTGCATTACAAAAAAGGTTAGGACGTTGACATTTTAGGACTAGTAATGAGCTGAACATTGATTTGATATAAAGCAGAATCCGTTTCTCAAGCACTGCAGTATGGAGTTATATTCAGGGAAATTCACGTCCACTTCAAACTTTACTGTCCAAAAGAAAAAAAAGACCGTCCCACCTGTTATAAGAAACAGGTCCAAAAGGTGTAGGTGTGGGCTATGGGGCTGTGTTTTTAGCAAAGGTCATTTACACTGCTTTGATGGTAGTATTAATCTAGAAAGTACATTGTGATAGTAGAGCAGTATATTCTGTCTTCAGGACGTCATCTTTTCCAGGGACGTCCATGCATTTATCAAGAAAGCAATACAAAATTGAATGCTGCACACCTTACAAAGGCACGGCTGTGTAAAAATAGGTTATGAGTACTGGACTGGCCTGCCTGCAGTCCTGACCTGTCCCCAATAGAGCATGTGTGGTAAATTCTAAAACAGAAAGTCCAGTGATAACTCTTTACTGTTGCACTTCTTTTGCACAAAAACTGTTTGCACGTTTTTAGGAACAATGGGACAAGTATTGTGAGATGAAATGGCAACATTATGATGTTCTATATGCTTTAGCGTCCCAGCTGTTTTGGAATGTGTTGGAGGATTGAAATGTAGGAATGGATGTTTATTAACAAACGAAATGAAGTTGACCACACAAAACATGAAATATCTCCGGTTCATACTGTAAAATAAATGTCAATGTAAATGTAAGGAACATTTAATACATTCTGAGGTTCCACTGTACACAAACAGAGGTCAATAGGATGGTTTTTAAACGGCGCGTATCTGTATTATGGTTTGTTATTTATCTTGTAGCCCTCAGATTCACTCTTCAGAAACAAAATGACCAGTTAATATATCTAATATAACTTTTCTAAAATGCACTTGCAGACCAAGGCTATGACCCATTCAGCCCAGAAGTGGTTCGACCGACAGACCAGCACAATGCAGAGAACTCGTCTGAACCGGCTATGCATCGAGAGGCCAGGGAGCTGGAGCTGGTTAACAAGGCCATTGAGGCGGTACAGAGTGAATTGGAGAAGGACAAGAAAAAGCTCTCTCAGATTGGGAAGCAGGGCTACGATCCCGGCAGCAGATCCCTTAAAGCAGCTTACGGCAGACCGGCAACTTCCTCTTCATCGTCCCACAGCGCCTATGATCCTGGAAGCTATCAGATGAGTGAAGCGGTTGAGTACAACCCCACCCCTCGCTTCAGCAAATACACGTTGGAGCCGGAGAACGGTAATAGCACTAACTCAATGGAGTATGTGCCTACAGCTGTCTCTAAACCTATAGGGAAAAAGGCTCCACCTGTGCCAAGTGTTACCTGTTCTGTACCTACGAGCCCCACCTGCTCATCTTCCTCGAAGCGTAAATATACGCTGGACAATTTGAAGCCACCCACTGATATGGAGTACGATCCGCTCTCTAATTTCTCTGCTAAACCAGCCGCTAAGAGCGCGAAAGATTCCTTGACTGAGGGTGAAGGAAGGAAAAGGGTTCATCCAGACCCGGATGAGGAGTACATCCCCACTGTGAAGAAAGCAAGAGGGCTTCCTCAAGCAGGAGATACCAAAAAGTACACAACCTCCTTTGAATCGGATGAAGGAAGCTCTGGAAATGAGTATCATCCAACGCCAACAAACTGTCTGCAACAGAGAAGAAGCAGTGGAGAAGCGGTGGAAGACGTCATAAAGAGACGCAAAGGAGAAATCAGAAGACCAAAACAGCATGCAGCTCAGGAAACCACAATAGAGACAGATGATCCTGACGACTTTGAGGCTCTGGATTTTGACCAGGCAGACGAGGAGCCGAAAGAGAAAAAAGGGACCAAGAACAGCAGCCAAATAAAGAGCGGTCAAACTGAAAAAGTGAAGAAAGACGCCACGACGTCTGCTAAGAAGACCGGCAGTCACAAAGAGAAGAAAGCGAGCGGTTCAACCGAGAAGACTTTAAAAAAGTCGAGTCAGGAGAACCAGAAAGAAGACAAGAGCCACAGGAGGTCTTCAGAGGAGAAAGTCAGAACGAAAGAAAGGGATTCGGGGAAGGAAGGCAAAGAAGGGAAGAGCAAGAATCCGGACAAGCCAAAAGGAGAACAGAGTCACAAGGATAAAGAGCGAGGCAGCGGGGATGCGAAGAAGCCAAAAACGGACAAGGTTACGCCGAGCGGTAAAGAGTCCAGCAAACACAAGGACCAAAAAAATGGGAAATTGGAGAGTAGCAGCAGAGAGAGTGAGAAAAAGAAAAGCACAAGTAGCAGCAAAGACAAAAGCAAGCAAAGCAGATCATCCCTGGAGAAGAAGGACACCAGAGCGGCCAAGCCCGTGCCGCGTTCTCTAAGTCATGCCGACCTGTTTGGAGATGAGAGTCCAGAGGAAGAAGAAGAAGCGGAAGACGATGAAGATGAACGGATAGTGAGGAAGTCGGCCTCTGCCTTCAAACGAGGCGAACTTCTCAACAATAAGAGGAAAGCCTCGGATGCCACAGAGTCTTCATCTGAGGATGACGGCGGTGAATGCGAACTGACCGATGATGGTGACCACGAGCCCCTAGATTTCTCTGCTCTGCAGGAAGACTTTGACTACGAATCAGATCCGATGGAAGAATGTTTGCGAATCTTTAATGAATCCAAATACGTTAAAACAGAAGATAAAGGAAGGCAAATGAAACAGGTACTACAGAGGGTGCTGGGCTGGCTGATTATCCGTTTGTCTGTGCGACTTCATATCTGTCTGGCTTTTTGTCTCTCCAGCCATTCGTCTGCCATTCTATCTGTTTTTCCATTTGCCAGTCCGTCTGTCAGTCTGTCCTCAAAGCTTGATGAGAGTGAGAAATACAGAACAGGGAATCTGAGAAACTCCACGGTGTTAAATTCTCCAGTCTCTTGTAGATTTCCTTTCTGCATCTCATCGTGGTTTCAATGAGGTCCAAGTCATGCAGAATGCCAAAAATAGAACCCTGTAGTTCGTTTAAACTGTCCTGGCAACTCACACTAGAACTCGACTAATATGCCTTTTTTAATGGCTGATGCTGATATTTACAGAGCAGGGTGACCGGGGGCTGATATAGTATGCAACATCGCAATTAGTTTTTTGTTTTTTTTTTGGTGATAAAGCTTAAAGCTTTTGATGCATTGAACAACAACTTTTGCTACCAGATAACAGCGTGAGACATGTGCCCCTGTAAAGTGGGTCCGATGACGCTGTTGCAGACGATAATCACTTGTCTCAAATTTGTTATTGGCCCAGGCCTTGGAGACTTAAAGTGAAAATGGAAAGTATTCTCAGAAGAGTAAAGGCTGTTTGTAGAGGGAAAATAGGGTAATCTCCAAACTAATAGCCATGTTTTTGAATGCAGATCTTAGTTTATTACAAATTAACACCTGCTCTGGCAAGAACTGCATGTGAGTGATCTATTATAGTGTAATTTAAGTGCCGCCTCCATTCATTTAATGAATAAAAAATACACTTTCCAAAAATCTGATCGATATTTAGACTAAAAGGTTGCTGTTAAACCATGGGAGAAGCATCGTGGGCATTCGGTGTTATGGCCCTGAAATTACGGAACATGCTATCTCAATCTCTTTGCCTCTGCTCAAAACATTCCTCTTTTCTCAGTAATTACTCAATAACACACTCCTCATGTAACCCCTTCCCCATTCTGCTAATTAATGTAATAAGACAATGAATTATTCTTGTAAAGCGACCTTGAATGTGAGTAAGGCGAGTCATTATAAGTAATTATTTATTATTATAATAAATATTAATTATTATTATTATTATTTTTCTTCTTCTTATTATTATTATTATCATTATTGTTTCGCGGATCCGCCGACGATCATATTTAAAGGATACAAAAAAAAATATATATATATATTTTTGGGTATTTCTCAGATCCGCCACAGCACCAATGGTTGAAAAAAAAAAAAAATTTTTCAAATCTTTTTCCGCCTTCTGATGGAGAGCCATCCGTTTTCTTCTGTTCGTTTTATTTTTTTCCAGATTCACTTTAATTTAATTGTAGGTTAAAAAATTTTTATTTTAAAATAAAAATTTATTTTTATTTCTTCCTTCCTTGTATTGATTTCACATAGTCCTCGAAGAAATTGAAAAGTTCTGAAAAATAAAGATTCATTTTTATTATTTTCCTCCCTCCTCAGTAGATTCTTAAGTAGGGACATCTGAGAAACAAGCAATTAAAAAAAGTCTGGCCATAATAATAATAATAATAATAATAATAATAATAAAAATAAAAATAATAATAAAAATAATGATGATGATAATAATAATAATAATAATAAGAAGAAGAAGACGACGAATAATAATAAATAATAATACTAAGAAGAAGAAGAATAATGTTAAAAGATTTCCATATCTGATAGCCAGTGTTGAAGGGGAAATTTTGCTGATTTTTTTTGTCTCAGAGGTTTCGGTTTCATTTTGTTTGTTTGTTTGTTTGTGTGTGTGTGTGTGTGTGTGTGTGTGTGTTTGTTTGTGTGTTGCTATTACAGCCTACCAGGGAGAGTGAAGATGATGTGGACAATCATGATGAGGGCATTTTAACCACTTTGTTCCCTGGCCAGAAGAAGAGAGTGTCACATTTTAAAGCTAAAGGAAACGTGAGTGTGATAGTCTGGTATTTCATAGCACAAGCTTGACCAGTGGAATGAAATGCACCAATGTTTATTATTAATATGCAGTAATGTCCAAAAGTCTTAGGCCACAATCACACTACTCACAAAAATTAGGGGTTGTTTCATTATGTGATATTTCATTTGAAAATATCCCTTAATTTGAGTGAGCAATATAGATTAGATAGTGTTTTGTGAGGGTATAATGATCATGTACAATTCTAATCCGATTAGAATCGAATGCAATATCTAACACAATTTGATATTTGTTTTTATGTATTATAAAAGTGATAAAAATGAGAAAAAGAAACAGCTTTTTTAAACAACAGTGACATGTATTTAATCTTGCCTTAAGCTTGAGCGATAGCAGCATGTGGGAACTTCATTGGGATTCCGAGTTGAACCCTTCTACAGTCCGATCAAAAATGGGCGTTTTGGAAGGGTAGCAGGTGAAAAAACATTTTTTATGAAGGGGAAAGGGTTGAAAGGTGAAAAGGCAAAGATGTACAAAAGCTCACAAATTTTCTAGTATCAAGGGGTGACGAAGCCAACGTTGCAATTTATGGGTCTAGATGTCAACGTTATGTATAGTCATTACTCCATTTCTAAAACTACAAATCTTATGATGGCCTAAGACTTTTGCACTGCACTATACAGCAACATGTGTTCCAGATCACTATTATTGATTATTATTGTTATTGATGAATGTTGCTTAGGCGGAGACGTCGCTAAACACTTTGCCGAAGCCCCAGCGCAGGCTGACTGCGCAGGAGGTGTGTTACAAGCGCATGCAGATCGCTCAGCAGCAGGCTGCACAGCTTGCAGCAGCAGTGAGGAACGCAGCCTCTGACCCAAATCCTTTCTCCAGCCCCAGCACTACGGGGGAGAAGCGAAGGGTCATGCACAAGCCAAACCCTGCCTTGGTCTCTGCAAAACCCGGTAAAGATTCCTCTGTAACCTGTGTTCAGCACTTAGTGTGCCTGTTGTGCATATTGTGTATTGCTCTCGATATGTTCTCAATTTGTGCGTGTTGTGTAGTTTTGTCAGATAAGAAGCAGACTCCTCGTAGTGCGCTTTCTCCCCGGAGAAGCCTACCAGATCAGTCCTCGGTGAAAACCTACACTTCGGCCTCCATGCTGTCCAAAACCTCGTCCACTTCAACGCAGAAGAGACTGGCTCACACTCCTTCACTTAAGGTGCCCAACAGGCATTCACACTGTCCATTGACCTGTAGAGGTGATTAAAGTTACTGATTGGTTCAAACCAGTGGTTCCCAGAGTGGGAAAAATGAATGAGGCATGCTCACGATACAGCATTTCTGTCTTTTGTTATTATAGACTGCTCACAAAAATTAAGGGATTCAGTAGATTCTGGTTAATAGGACCGTCGTTTAATGGGACTTATTCGGACCAAATCCTAAACTACCGAAACAAATCCTATTAAATACCCAAAAGACTCCTGAGTTTCTCCCCAGCCCTCTACTGCCACCTACAGGTCTTTGCCTAACATTTGTATTTACTACAAAAAAAGCCACAAGTCGCCACTTAGCCAGAGCAAAAGCAAAAGCGTGTCAGATCACACTGAATAAGTTCTTCTAACGTTGACTGGAATTTAGTAAGAATTTGGTTTTTTTTTTGGAGAGAGGGGGGTGGGTAAAAGGGGCACACTATAGAAAAGGTTGGGAACCACAGGTTTAAACTTTGTTCTTCTTGTTTAACTTCAGTTGAGTTTATCATAAATGCCTGGGATGATGATAATGTTATTAATATGTTAAGACCAGAGTTTTTTACTCCCACAAAAAAGCCACAAACATTTCCACTGCTTATTGTCTATGGAAACTCATTATATGCCTTTGCCATTGTTTGTCTTACAGCCTGAAATCAAAAAACAACAACAACAAATATATTTTTCCTATTTTGTTACGTTTTTTCTTTCAGCAATTCAAATACCATGAACAAAGGAAACAGTACTAATAAATTAAAACCTTCTGTATGCAGTGGTAACACCGCGATAGACCACCTCGGTTCTCGGCGTATTTTGACTAGAAAGATTTGTCTCGGTTCTCGTTGTTTGCTCGGTACCATGTACTGCACAGTTATTTAAACTTGCATGAGCCGAGGAAAGTGACCTGTTTTAGCCAAGACTGATACAGATTCACAGTAGCCCTTAATCAGTAACAATCTCCACTGTGCTTATTCTAAAATAGAGCAGGGAAAAGTTCAGGGTTAATGTTATTTCAGAGTGCAGTGCGACAGAAGGTAAGGGTTTTGACAGGCACTGTTTAAATCACTATAAAAAGATCTGCTTTTGGTGACTGGTTAAAAAAAAGGACCCACAACAAGGTCCTTTCAGGTTTCAAGCCTAGATCTCAGATCAAGGATTCAGTGTGTGTTTCTGGAAATCTTCTGATGCTAATAAGTATGCATTTCTCTCTGTTTCCTCTGACCTGTTTTTCTATACTAAGAGCTCTACTATGAAGCGGCCAATCATTCCTACAGAGTTTGGAGCCAAAGTACCCACTAACGTCCGCCAGCGCTACCTCAACGTTTTTATCGAGGAGTGTCTTAAGTTCTGCCCATCAGAGGAAAAAGCGTTCCAGATGGTAAGTCTTGCTCAGTCAGTTGTTGCAAATCAGTATCATAGCAAAAGCATTTAAAGACATCCAGTCACATGATCATCTAAGGCCAGAGTTTTTTAGGATGTCCTTACTTAAGAATCTACTAAGGAGGGAGGAACATTTTTTTAAAAAAATCTTTATTTTTCAGCAATTTTCAGTTTCTCGAGGACTATGTGGAATCAATACAAGATAAAAAAAGGAGGAAGAAAAAAAATAATAATAAATAAATAAATAAATAAATAAAAATAAAATAAATAAATAATAAAAAATAAAAA
>JAVSBV010180627.1:0-13255 GCA_033117975.1 Parotocinclus spilosoma | reverse complement strand
AAAGTTTCAATGCATTTCCTAGCATCCTAGCAAGAAAGTGGTGGGCGTGTTCACCTCCCGCTGGTTTTGCTCTTGTCGACACAACTTTTCGGATTTCCTGACCTTTGGTAAAAAGCATAAATTCTCTCAAAAATCCTCCCATAAATTGCCGATCCGCTTTGCATTCGCTATGTGGTGTTTTTTTTTTTTTTTATAACATTTATAACATTACACGTATATAATAGGATTTGTTTCTGTACTTTTGATTTGATCCGAATAAGCAGCTGGTCCCATTAACCAGTGGTCCGGTTAACCGGATTCGACTGTATTTTAATCATGTAAATCAGTCTCTTGATTTAGCTTGGTCTTTAGTAATTTCAGAAAAAGACTGTCTGTGAGGTTGTGATAAGATACACTGCAGAAGACTTTAATAATAAATTAATCTAATAATTAAGTGCTTTTCGAGCAGGATGGAGGCACGTGATTAGCGCTGTTGCCTCTTAGCTCCAGATAACAGCTTTATTTCCCAGGCTGGATGTTCTTTTCCCTGGATTCCCCCACATTCCAAAGACATGTATTAGGTCAGCTGATGTCTCTCCAGTGTCCCAATGTGTGTATTTGTGTATTTGTGTGTGTGTATGTGTGCACTCTGCCATGGATGCCATGTTTAGGGCTGCTTCCAGCCTTGTGCCCTATGTTCCTGGCTCTGTGTGAGCATTATATGGATTATTATGTGTGTATGAAAATGAATGAATTAATCGATTGTTTTGAGTTTGTTTTTAGGAGAACCCTTTGTGTTTTCTACAGACACCGTTTGTATGCTGCTTGTGTTCTAGGTTAAAAATAGCTTTAAAAATATCAGCTCATCTCTCATTTCCCATGCAGTCAGTGCATGTTATGCTTGTTAGTGGAAAAAATCTGGAGATCTTGCATTAGCAAAATTTCCTCGAAATAAAATGTGCAGGGTCATTCAGTCATTCACTTTCAGTGTTTTTAAACACTTATTGTTATCTGTGAGATGAAGAGGTGGCTTTGGAAGAGCTCAATTCACAACCATTTCTTTTAAGTTTTAACATTTCTGTCCACATTTGCATTTTTTACAGTTGTGCTTGGAGGTTTGTGAACTCTTTAAAATACTATATTTTTTATAAATAGGACCCAAAACAAGTAAATAAAGATAACCCAGTTAAAAAAGTAACTAAAATATTATATAGATATTGAGAAAAAAAACATTTAATATTATGCGAGTGCCAACTGTAAGTGAATACTTGCTTTCAGCATCTGTTTGGTCAACAATAGCTGCAACTAAACATTTCCAGTAACTATTGATTAGTCCTGCACAAGGTTTTGATATTTTTTTCCCATTCACCATAAAGAACAGCTTTAACTCTAGGATGCTGATTAATTTCTTCACATGAACGTCCACATGGCTTTGACTTGGCCGTACAAAACATTAACTTTATTACACATTGTACAGTTTTTATAATACAATGACTTGTGTGCTTAATGTCAATATTTTGCTTTCTTTTTTTTTTTTTTCATTACCTGGTGTGAGAGGCCTTTAGTTAACCTTTTTGTGTGGATTACTACACAACTTTTAAATCTGTCTGATTGTACTGTTATTGGTATAATACTCTTTGGAGTAAATTGTTATGGATTCCTACCTTTTGCCCTGGAGCGTTTTGCTGTCCTCGCTAATTGCCGTTACAGAGCAATCGGTGAGGCGATTTATATCTGGTGTTTAATTTACGACCTGATTACGAACAGTTGCTTCTCCTGCTACTTAAGTGTGGGTTTTAACGTTCCTCATGGCCAGGTCGTCACATCACACCACTCCATTCGCGTACCTGACCACCGGCACGCACACGTGCGCACTCCTTGACACCTCTGCGATTGCCGTTATGGTCAGTTGGTTACGTCCTGGGGCTTATAGTGCCGATGGACATGTACTGGGGAAACCCACGAGGTACTTAGTATGTTAGAGACACATTGAGGGCGCTTCGGCGCCTTTCCCCATTTATTTATACTGGTATTTTATATTATAATAATATACTACATGTTTATTTCTTGAAATATATTGGCGCATTTTTTCTTGTTTATTCTGATTTATTTCCTTAAAATGTTTCCCTGTTTGTGGTTTTAGAGGAAACTGCTCTGTCAACTATGACACAAAGAACATTCCTGTAGTGGGTGACAAGACAAGAAAACCTTCCTGTTCTGATAAAGGAGGCATATTTCTAAATACAATTTAAATTTTAAAATTCATGAACACTGAATATGCTATTTAAATATATGCTAACACAATTAAATGACCCGTTAAACATAAGTGAACTAATTTAAAGACTTTATATTTTAGGTCAGAAAGTTGGACCATAGTAGCTTATATAAAAGGTCTGTTCCAACTTGTTGCTGAATTGAGCCTTCTGACTACCCCATTTGACTACCCCTTTATCCTTTTGGGTAAGCCTTACACAGGCGCTTCATGCCTTTTCAGTTGTTCTATATTATTTCCCCATTTTTATTATACGTCGTGGGATATGCTTATCCCGCATACCTGTGTCCTAATAAAAATCACCAAATCTCGTAACAATGTCAGGCTAAAATCTACAATCATATATATGTTTCCCATATGCACCCAGCAAACATCTTTTTACATAACCCTCTACATGCATTCACACTCACAACACCTACCTTGGTCGGGCATAGTCATAGTGGTTCTGCCATAAGTGTAGCATGTCCTCACATGTCTGCAATGCCACAGCTTGACCAAAAAGAGCCTCCTCCAGCTTCACTTTAGTAAAGAGCAGGCTACAACACACACACACACACACACACACACACACATTGAGTCACTGTTTTGGCTCTTGTGGTTTTTCATAATAGATATGGATATCTGGCTGGATAGATAGTAAGTTTTTTGTAAAAAAAAAAAAACCTTGTGAAGACCAATAAAAAATTCCCTACAAAACATTGCCTTTAAAACATGTCAGATTGTTTTAACCTTCTTGGGACATGTGGTCCTCACAATGATTCATGAACTCCAAACACACCCACCCCAAACACCACCCCCCATAGAAACACATATTTCTTACAAAGAAAATAAACCAACAAGACACACAATATCACTGAATTACCTTAGTGTCATTACAAACTCACATTTATGTTTTAAAAGCAGAGCTCTTTAGCTGTGCTAATGCATGTAGATGAGGAAAGCTTTTATCTGGGCTGCTGTCTTTGGTGACAGCAACACTGTTGCAATAGAGGGCTATACACCCACTGAAGCATGCCTCCTTGGTAGCTGATGAGTGGGTGGACTGTCTGTATATGAGAAAAGTGGGTGTGTATGAGACGAGAGCAGCAAAGCACTAAATCATTTTACACACGCACTGCCAAATGCAGGGGAAGGACTATGGGTTATAACCCCAATGTATTATATAAACAAAGGAAACCAATATAGGGTGTCAAATTAAGGTGTTAACCATTGGCAAAGATTTAATCATTTCTGGCACTGGGATAGAATCTCAGAATCTGTACTTCATCATGATTTTCTGGAAGATAGACTTTCAATTGACAATTTTGTGATAGTGATACTTGTGATAGTGCTAGTGCTGACACCTCAGATGCTCAATTGATCATAAATCAAGGAGGTGTTGAAATTTGTCAGAGGCATTATTGGGAAACCTATGCTGTATGGAAATTAGTATTATCTTGATGAAATGTTCGCAGGATGCCCTGCTCATATTGCTGAGGTTTTAGTGTCCCTTATAGAACTACTTGGAGTGACTGTCTGTTGTACTGTATGTGATGGCTCCCCAGATCATCACCCCAGCAGTTAGGGTGCAAAGGCAGGATTGAACCCTGAATTTACATATCTGCCTGAGACATAACTGCATGCTGCGTTTTTCAGTAATCTGGCATTTTGATTTGGGTTGGTTATTTATTTGTCAATGACTATACTTGCAGCACCGTATTTCAACCAGAGAGGTCATCCAACTACAAAATCCTCAAAAATCCAAATCCTTTACTACGAGGAACACATAAGCATGCGTTGACTAAGAATAGTAAAGCTCAACACATATTTGTCTCTCCTGACACTATAGCAACCCTCATTACACAATCTATTGATGCATAATTTCAACAAACCTAAACACAAAGCAACAATGTACTGAAGTTTCCATTGATAATGGTGCCCTATTGTTACCCTGTTAGTCACTGCTGTTCCATAATTACTTGCCACCACCTGTAAACAGCACAAAGGCATTACATCTGCCCTGTGAGAATTGTAAGTTTGTTTGGAAAGGAAGAAGTGACTCACATTGACTCGGGGGACTGAAACTCTGGAGGGTGTCAACTTCAGATACTGCTATTACTCCTTATGTGTGGACTAATACATTTCTAGGAGATTCCTTCTTTAGTCACCTCCTTCATAAACAAATCTAAACTTATCAACCTGTGCTGATGAAAGTCTGTCATCATCCCCCTTTCCTAGCATAGCTTCACTACATAAAATTCCTGCAGTAACCCATTTAAACACAGCAGTTAGGGGCACTAAAAGTTAGTGACTTTTACATTTTAGTTCATTTATCTGTGTATTTATTAAAAAAAAACCTCCTGAATATTTTCTGAGAAAAACACAAAGCTGAAGTTAACAAAGTTGTCTTTGGTAAATCCTCTGCACCATTGCAGTCCCTGCCAGCAGTGTCTTTATAGCTTGAATAATACAGCTCAATTACATCCAGTTTTAATGGTTTTGACTGGATGCATGCTTTTGAAACCCTTTATCATTTGGTTGTTGGATATATACATAACATAATAATTATGTTTTTTTAAGTTTTAAGACTTTTGTAAGTTGCTCTGGATATGGCAGTCTGCTAAATACTGTAAATGTAAATGTAATAATATAATACAACGTTTTAATATAAGCGGCATACCATATTGGTGCATTATCACCATCGGCTGGACTGGGCTATGTCCATTGTGGTTGGAAGATTTCACCACTCACTCACTGTTATATGGCCAGGTTCAAATTTGTTCAAATTTTGTGGAATTCCTAGGTTCCAGTGTTTATTTGGAAAGTTCACTGGTTAATAGTTTGCACTTGGATTTAATAACATAATCTCATGCTAAGTGTTAGACACCACACAGGATTCTGAGTGACTTGTTTGTTTTGTAAAACAATGGACTATTTCTTTATTATTCGTTAATTTATTTGTATTACTTTCTTATTGACTCCTTTCCCATCATACCTTATCTAAATAAATGTTATTCTGCTTCATAACCAATTAAAAAAGTTCAGGTTATTCTGACTGGAGAACACTTTTTTCCTTTTGATTTAAAGCTTTAAAGCTTTTCTGTAGCATCCCTAACAATAGAGTGAGTAAACTTGTGTACTACTGGACATATCTGTGGCCGTTAAATTTGACTAACAAAAGACATGTGCACCCAATATGCACCCCCCCCCCCAGTCAAAGTAGTCTGGATCCAGGAATTTGTGTAACTATCGTGCCAGACAGACAAACACACATTTCTAAAATACACTTTCCAAATTCTGTAACTTATTAATCCTACACCTAAAACTAACCTTAACCTCATTAACCAAAAGCAAATATTTTGGCTCTTCTAGTTTTTCAAATGAACATTTCAGTTTTTGTCAAATTGGCCCAGCAAAATGATTGCAACAGCATAACTGCTGGGAACACTGATGCTCCACACAGGGCTCAATCAGCCAACAAAATCTGTTCTGGTTTTGTTTTTTTTTTGTAAAAAGTCTAGGCTCGAAAAAATAATTCACAATCAATAAATTTTTTTTTTAAGTACTTAAATCAAACTCACAATTCTGAGCAATATTTAGTACTTTTACACACACAGACCTTTACGTTTTAACAAACATTTGCTGTTTGTTTGCTGTAGATAATGGAAACCTTTGTAGGTTTAAAAATGAATAGTATATAAATGATACTATGAATCGTATTAGGACAGAATAATCTTGTTGAGTGATTTTGTGTTGGGTTGTATCACACAGTGATATTTTAAACATAAACAATGTAAAAAATAAAAAGGACTCAGTACTTAGCCATACGAATCATTTTCACTCTATAAAAAGTGTTAATTTAGAAGACGAAAATAGGCATTTGGAACGTCACCTTAATTACTAAATGTTGTGGCTGACTTTTTAGTAGTCTCGGTGTAAACACTAGCGCTGGTGCATCGAGTTGTGGCAACAAATGCAGTGTAATGTCAATAAATGGGCAGCATTTTGTTTGGAAATTCAAAATAAAGCACCCACAACGAAGGAAGAATATAAAATTTTTTTATCCATGTTAAAGTAAATTAAATTTTTTTTACAGGGGAAATTTCTTTGCAGGGGAATTTATTAGAATGAACATGAAAGTTGAATTAAATAACAATTAAATAAATACGATTCACTAAAACGAGTACAGAACTGCTTACTGCTTTTTAAAACTATTTTAAAGTCTCTTAATTTTACAATACATTATACATATATTGACATTATGAAACTTGAAGTTTTGAGATAAAAATACTATCTATAATATATATATAATATGTAGTCAAATTTAAGTCAAATGTTTAAAAAAAGAACGTCAACACACACGCACTAAAAGTTATTAAAATAGAGAATGTGTCTGTTTAAAACTGCTTTTTAGGAAGCTCATTTATATTATTGGAATACCTGGTAACTGGCTCCCAGGGATTATTTTTTCAGCGTAAGTTAAAAATAAGTAAAAAAAATATTTTGTCTAGCCATCAACGGAATATTAACAACTACAAATACATAGCAAGATCATTTATATAAAAAATATGAAATGACTTTAACTGCAGACTGCAATAAGAAGAACACATTTTACACAGTGTGTCATGAAGCACAGTCCCTTTTAATTCTACAGTTAATTCTACTGCGTTTCACACCTGCTCTGTCTTCCAAAAACGATTTTTTATTTTATAAATTGAAGCTATATTTATGACCCTTTGAGTATTTTTGTATATTATATTACTTTATTTATTATAACATTTGAAGACATGGCATTACATTATTTTAATAGTTTTACTTGTTTGTTTACTTGTTACTATACTTAAGGATCACTGATTATTACCAACAGGAGTAAGGTTACATCAACACGAGTCAGTCACATTCATGGTGGACCAATTAACCTACTGCTATTAGGCAGAAACGCAGGGTTTTCAGATAAAATGTTTCTCATTTAAACAAAAAAATTATATTCTCTTATATCCTATAGAAATTTTGCAGTAGTTTTTTTTTTTAACTGCAGATGGGCAGCAGGGTTTTTTATGGAGAGTGACTTTCTCCTTTCAACTCTGCCATGTATACGACTGTTATTCAGTGTTAACCCGTTTGTGGACTCATGGCCATTAACATTAGGCACTGTAAAAGAGACTTAAGTTTTTTTGTCAGATACCCTGGGTTCCTATGTGACCTCACAGGCTATTACACACCTTGACCTTTAATTGATCTCTGTTGGCTGACCATTTTTGAGGAGGGTAACAGTCGTATTTAATTTCATCCATTTGCAATAAGTAACTTAACTGCAATAAGTCCGCACATAGAACACACACTTTCTCTCACATACTTGAAGTTGTCGGGGTACTGGCTAATAGCAACTGTAAGTGTGTCCAGGGCAGGTTGATGGTGTTTCTGAGCGCTGAGCAAAAGCACCAGCAGGTGTAAGGAGTTTAAGTCATCACTGTGTACATCCAGCGCCAACTGCAAGGGCTGCATCGCTGCTGACACCTTTCAAAAAAAGAGACAGAAGAAGGAAGGAAGATATAGGTTTAGAAATGGTCATACAAATACTCAAACAAACAATGATGACAGTTTGATAAAATACTTTTATGATGATTATGTGAATATGATCACAAATTTGCCAAATTTAACACATTACATCACCATTTTCTGCATAAACAATGACATTACATCAAGTAAAAGTAGATTTAATCTATATTACTTTATTAACACCAACAGACCTGTTTCATAATATTTATTTCACTGAAACTGCAATAAGTCTGTCTGCGCGAGAGATGCCCTAACTGGCTGCTGGTAGGTACAGACAGAATTGGGGTTCAAACTGGGGTTCACATATACAATTTGCATACAAATACATGTAAACAACAAAGTTTATTTTTAAGATAAAATCAAGAAAACTGTAGAAGGCAGCAATAGAAGGTTCTACAGTCTAAAAAAACTATTTTAGTGTACTGGTAAATAATCTGTCGCCATAATCGGTCGCCATGGTGAAGAAAATATCAAGCAATTCAAGCAATAACTCTTCCAACGTCACTTGTCTTGAAAACCCATTTCCCGCCATATTACAGAATATAATTAATGGCTAGTTAGTTAATGGCACTAACAGGCTATATTGTCAATGTGGTTCTATTGTCATTTTGCAGACAGTCTAATATAGTCTTCTAAATATAACAAAAGCATAACACAAACAGAAAGAAATGCCTGACTACTGCAGTTATGTCTTAGGCAGATATGTAATTATCACAGGTATGGTCTGATAAGTCACTGGGTCTTGCCACAAACATTATAACAAATAATTCCTGTTTGTCTCCATGACCAACCATATCTCATTATATATCCAGGATAGAGGCGTCCTAACGGGGTACTAGAGCCTGCTTTCAATTGTACAGTTTTCCACAATAAACTTATCATTTCACATTAATATTGTAATCACTTACATATATCCTTATTACTTTCACACATACAAAGTTTCATGTTATCCTTCATTTGAGAAGAAAAAAAAACAAGGTAGATAAACAGAGCAGGCATTCAGCACAAACGGTGACAGCACAAATTCTCTCAGTGACATGTAAAAACATCTAAAGTGTAATTAATAAAAACAACGTAAAGCACATACAGTTATTTTTGGGAGTAGAACGCATTAATGCATAATGCTGAACGTTGCGGTTTTCAAAAGACTTATAAAAGTTTTATACTTTAAGAGTGTAGCTCTGCAATCTCTACAATCTTTTATAGATGATTTATATAAATGCCTGTAAAGGTACCACTAATGCATCATTTTTGGTGTGTGCAGTGCACCCTCATGATAGTTGCACCTAGGATTCTAACTGAAAAGAAACATAAATAGATAGATAAAACAGTTATATAAATTGATTCATGAAAGCTAAAGTAATCTAGTAACATAGCCTACACACCAACTGTGTTCACCAACACAGTGTTAGGTAATATTTATCAAGTAAGTTTATTAGTAAGTATCATATCTTATAAGCTGAATCAGTGAAAAACACAAAAAAGCAACAGCATACAGGTCTTAAATAAGGCAGTAAATAGGAGCTAATATTGCTCTGGACCACCATGAGAGACACAATTATTAAAGTTTTAGAACACCCCAAAATTTCCAGTTTTTTTATTGAAAACTATTCAGTTTAAGGTCTCAGTGCACTCTGAAATGAAAAAGCATAGTATAAATAATTAGAGTAAAACAATATCAATTCATGGACCAAAATGTATTCTAAACTTCTGACTTAAGTAGCTTTGGCAGATATAACAGCTGAACACACTTGGGGTATCCTTTATACAATAGAAATAAATTATTCTTAAGAATTTTTTTCCAAATCTGTTGCAGAAATTCCTATAAATGTGCTGCACTAGTAGGTTAGTAAGAACTCCTGACTAACTAGGCGCATACCAGAGGGTATTGCATGGCTCTGCAGAATGCTGTGGTAGCCATTTTGGTTCAGGGTCCCTCTCACTCTGTTCAAGTCCCTGGATCCAGCAAAACAGCCCCAGACCATCCACTTTCTGTCATACACTGTGAGACCATCCTTTCGCCTGCTTAACGTACAAAGATCCTGCATGATGAACCGTAGATCTACAATTTTGTTTCAGTCCATAGGCCCTTCTTCCAGTCTTCGGTAGTCCAATAGCAGTGTTTTAATGCCCAGGCAAGCCTCTTCGTCGTATTCTGACGTCTTATTCATCGTATTCTGATGTATTATGACGTATATAATATTAAATATTGTTTAATATTAAACATATTCGTCATATTCTGACTTCTTACCAATGGCTTTCTTGCTGCCACTCGTCAAACCTGCAGCTCGAAGTCTTCTCTTGACAGTTTAAACTGAGACTACGACCAATATCAAGCTGTGCTTGAAGCTGTCGTCCTGTGAGCCGCCTTTCACGCAAGCTGTTAACTCTCAGAAATTTGACCTCTGATTCAGTTTGTGGCCAGACCTCTTCCTGTCAGAATTTCCCCCAGTTTCCAAGTGCCTTTTGATGGTGAAGAAAACTATACTCACCGACACCTTTACTTTATTGGCAATTTCTCTATAGTAAAGACCTACATTTGTAAGAGTTATGATGGTCTGGCTCTATTCTGTAACATTTCCATTCCATTTCTGTAACAACACACTACATTTTGCAGTACAACACTGATGCTTTTGAGGGTATACTTACTCAGTGTGTTCCAACACTGTTTTTATGCAGACAGAAAAGGTTGTAAGGAATAAAGAGAAGTTGGAACACCTGTAGGAATTCGAAGCACTACCTTAATTGACCTTCATTGCTGCAGAACAGTTTCAAATTGTTAACCTATTGCATGTTCCCTGATATAGGTCTTTTTAATATAATACCGAAATGTACATTATTTTTCAGTTTTGAATAATCAGTTACCTCTGGCAGTTCAGCACCAATGTTAGTACCATTTAAAACTATTCACTGGAGTTGAATTACTTGAACTGCAATACATGACTAGAAAAAATAGGGTGTTCTCAAACTTTTGAGTGGTAGTGTATTTCTTTATGCTTTTCATTAGACATTTCAATAGACATTTAGTCATTTAATGTTAAACATACATTTTCTGAAAATAAGCTGTGTAAGAAAACAGAATAAATGAGTATAAGATAATAAAATAAATTATTATAATTATAATTACACAGATTACCACTGTCTTTCCACATAATCCTATCACTTCTCGGTGATTGTTGGTTGCTAATGCTAGTTGTTAATTTTTTCTTATAAGATCTGGCTTGCTTGCTCAAGTCGCCAGTGTTTTTGGATAAGAGTCGATGTACTTCTAGTGTGATGGTAGCTTCTGTACTGCTTAGTTCACTGGGACAGTAGCCGCTGTCCCTTACTTTCTACATCATGTCATATCCTCCACTATACTTAACATAGGGATTAGGATTTTTTTCTGGATGAACATTTTAATACACTACACACTAATATGGCCAAAGCATCTTCAAATTTCTTAAAAAGTGGACAAATAGAACCAGATTAAACAAGTTAATACTATTCTTGATTATACTTGAAAATATTAAGACCACTGACCATCCCCAGGAGTGCTCGACCAACAAAGTTCACTCCAAGAGCAAGTTGTTTAAAGAAGCCAAGGTAACTTTTATGCAAATAAAGGATTGTCAAACATTGGCTAATGTTAATGCTCAAGTCAGGAGGCTTGCGGAATTAAGAATGAAAACAAAATATGCCATATCCCACCTTTGAAACAAAGTGGAGGTAGTATTAGACATTTTGAATTATATAAGCACATTGTAAAAGAAAATGCGCACGGAATGTCAGGAGAACATGGGTCATGCAGCAAGATAACAACCCTAAGTACACAAGTCATTTTACGATTTTTTCTAAATAAAATTCTTTTCTACTGTTGCCTATCGTGCTACAATGTACAACTGTGACACAGTAGAGAATATGCACACTCGCACAATTGAGATTCTGTTCTAATTAAACCCCACCCAATCCAAAGGAAATTATAGCTATTGGGTTTCTTTTATTAAGATATATGTTTTTTTCTAAACCATTACCCAGCATAAAGTGGTTATGACTTTATAGCAAACCTTAAATACTCATCATCACCTGCATCAACATTTCTTAACTTTTACCTGTCGCACCAAGGCAAGCTGAAGCGCAAGGTAGAGAGCAATCTGGGGGTCCTGAGGATCCACTTCATGTGCACTGAAAAAAACCCAAAACACAGTAACATATCACTGTACTAAAAACGAAAAAGACCATGAGTTATTATCGCTCAACATTAATACACTTACGTCTGTAGTGCCTGTAGAGCTTTTCTGTTGAACTCATCTCGATCAGTTTTCAGCATGGCTGAAGCAGCAATGAGTGAGACGTAATATAAAAGGTGAGGAAGAGGAGGGACCAATGAATCCAAAGAATAGGTGAAATGTTCAGGGCTGAAGCGTTTCAGAGAACAATAATCAGTTTACATATAGACTTACCATCGGAAGCCTGGAGACTGCAGCATAGTCCAACAGCCAGGTGAGCTCTGGCATAAGATTCATTTGCTTCTTCTCCCAAAGCAACCACACGTCTAGCAAGAGCTTCGGCCTCATCTAGCTGTCAGACACACATGTTTCATGTACCTCTACTAAATGTTCTTTTAATTAAAATTAATTTTAATTATGACAATTGTTTGTCTGTTTGACAATTACATTATATGCTATTACATCATATAATATAAAAATGTACATTTTGCAGTTTAGAAAAATGATAAATAATAGTCTCTAGAATTTACTCAATATTAATTCATAAAAAAGAATAAACACCCAGTTAGTGGAAGTTTTGTGGACAGAAATGTCTTTTTAATGAGATAAGCCAATAAAGAATGGCCAGACTGGTTCGAGCTGACAGAAAAGTTTGTTAACTCAGATAACCAATCCATACAGTTGTGGTGAGCAGCAGAGCATCTCAGAATGCATAGCACTATGAACATCAATGCAGATGGGATACAAGAGATGAAGACCATGTTGGGTGACACTTCTGTCAGCCAAAAACAGATCAAGCTGCAGTGGGAAACAAGCTTATCAAAATTGGACAGCTGAAGGCTGGAAACGCATAGCCTGGTCTGAAGAATCTCGATTTCTGCTAAGGCACACAGATGGCAGGATCAGAATTTAGTGCCAACAGCATGAATCCATGGACACAACTTGCCTTGTGTCAACATTACATCTTCGTATGGCTACTTCCAACATTGGATCATTGGTGATCAATCCAATGTCCAATGTCCATTTGAGGTAAAATCACAGAGGAATGTTTTCAACAACTATCACAGACCACTATATTTTTCTATGAATGTACATTATTTTTCAGTTTTGAGTAATCAGTTACCTCTGGCAGTTCAGCACCAATGTTAGTACCATTTAAAACTATTCACTGGAGTTGAATGACTTGAACTGCAATACATGACTAGAAAAAATAGGGTGTTCTCAAACTTTTGAGTGGTAGTGTATTTCTTTATGCTTT
>JAVSBV010180616.1:0-13257 GCA_033117975.1 Parotocinclus spilosoma | reverse complement strand
GAGCAGAACAGAGAAAAAAAAAAAAAAAAAAAAAAAAAAAAAAAAAAAAAAAAGTGGTCTATAAAGGCATGGCTGGGTGAGTTGTGTTGAAGAACCTGACTGGCCTGCACAGAGCCTTGACCTTAACCCCATAAAACACCTTTGGGATAAACAGAAATGGAGATTAAGAGCAAAGCCCTCTTATCCATCGCAGTTCGACTTCACGAAAGTTCTTCTGGATGAATGAGTAAAAATCCCACAGACCATCTCATATGGATTTTAAATGGGACGTCCCAAAACTTGTGTCTATATGATGCATGTATGGTTAAATGCCTAATAAATGATACTGATACAGATACCGCTGGCCCAGCCAGGGTTCTGTGAGCAACCAAATAACTCTGCTTTGGCAAACTTCTAATTTCACACTCATCTGATGCCACCAGCAGCTGTAGTTGAATGTTTGACAGATAAATGACAAAACACTCTTTTGTAGGAAATGACACTGGTTTTATAATTGAGATCATAATCACATAATCACAAAAAAAACAGGCAGAGCAACAGCATCAGTTGGGACAAACCAACAGGCCTAAATATTCAGTGGAGTAACATGGTCACTAGTGTCAGTACTAGTGTATATATGGGTCACTGTCCGTTTCCCCCCATAGTACACAGCTGAATACTGAACATTGTTAATTATTCAGTTAAAGCTCCTTGTATTTCAGTATTAGGTTTTATATTCAAATAGTCTATCAGAACTGAAAGACTCATGAAAGCGACAGTCAACCAAAAAGACAATTACATTTAAGTGCGATAGTTTACAGGACAAGTGCCAGCTAAAATATAATAATGACAGGCCTACCTGTAAAGGAAGACTATACAGTTCATTATCAATGCCTTTCCATCCATTACCTTCTAAACTTTACCATATCCCTTTCATAGAGAGCCCATTAATGCCCCGCCTGGTAACTTAATATGCGTGGAGAGCACAGCACTCAAGCCAAAGGTGCTAAGGTAACCAGCAGCTGAAACCATTAGCAGACCAGTGTACATAATCATGTGACCAAGCAGGATAGAAGACCAGTGTGTGTGTGGTAATACAAATGGTTTGCATTTTTCGTGTTTGCCTTAAAACACTGCTCACAAATATCTGGGGACATTAGAAAATGAATTTTTTTTTTAACGCATTTGCTTTCATTTTATAAAAAAAAAAAAAAAAAAAAAAAAAAAAAAAGTGCCTCTATTAAAAGGCAAACTTAACTGAGTAGCAAGTGACATTCATAGGAGTAAACAGAAGCGTGTCAAACTGGATGAGAGTGCACCCCACATTGACTGTTTACTATCGTGTATGGTCACCCAGAGGTGCCAAAACACACTGACTGATGGGTCATGGACAGGATCAGATTATCCAGCAGTTCTTGATTGATTCATATTTATTTTGCAATATTCCCCTCATTTTTGTGAACAGTGTAGCAAGGTGAAAAGTAAGGGCGTACGTGGTTGAGAATGAAGTAAACACCTGGCAGGCTGTAACACAGTACGAGTCGGCATTTGTTGCCGTGTGGTCTCGGACTGTGATAAGCATTTTTCCTACAGCGTTAAAAACACCTTATGCATAAACAGACCTGTTCAACTTGCAGAGCCTAAATATAGTGTCCCAGTAATATTGACCTCAGTAAACACACTCTCTATGATATTGTTGCTGCTGCTGTGTGTTGTTGATGTTCTGGTACAACCAAATACAGTGGGTTAGCAGTAAATGGTGATCTAAAATGATTAGGTAACCAGGTTACTTCATCCCAATAAACATAGGATACCCAAGTCTTTTGTACAGTACTATAAACCTCATACCCGTCATACAATATTACATTTACCTATTGACACTGTTATTCTGTTTTAAAAACTTACAACCATGCGTGATGCAGCAGCAGGTTAATCAGCTCACCACTAATGGCACCAATTTGAGTCTTCGTGTTGCCTTAACAATGGACCAAGCAATACACAATCATGACTGGGTATATCCTCAGGACCTGCAACAGTTCTACTCAGCCTTGCGATGGACTAGTGCCCTGTTCATGCTACATTTGCCTATAACCTGTAAATTCAAAGACCGGCTCGGGACAAAATCACCTCTACCATGTAATTGTACAAAAACTTTACTTTTACGGCATTTATCAGACGCTCTTATCCAGAGCGACTTACAACAGACAGAGTCTTACAATTCAAGCAATGGTGGGTTAAGGGTCTTGCTTAAGGACCCAACTGTGGCAGCTTGGCAGAGGTGGGATTTGAACCCAGGACCATCAGGTACAGTCCAGTGCCTTAACCGCTAGGCCACCACAGGCCCACGTACAATAAAAAGGTTTTTTCTAAACCAACCGCTTAATATGGCCTAAAAGCATGTAGATATTGCAAAACGTTACATTAATCAACAATTAAGAGTCTCATATTTACCATTTCATGACGTGAAAATAGACTCAGAAGCATGCATCACCACCCCTTTGGTATTCCTACTGCATAGCAACTACAGTAGCTATGGTAAAGTAAACAAACCAATTCCCACACCATGTAACCTTATATATGCACGCATGTGGTGAGGCCATTGAGAGTAGAAAGTAGTATTAGCCAGTCACTGCTTTTTTTTTTTTTTTTACTGCTGCTGCCACCAAATGTGTGCTTATTTATTCATCACATCATCATCATTCGAAGACAGAAGAAAGGTTACAAGCCCTCGCATTAAATTATTATGTACACATTTGCCTCGCTGTTCCACATTCATAAATGCTGTACTGGTCTCATACTAGGGGTTTGGACCTTCTCTATAATGGATACAATTTAAACACCAATCAAGGGGTTTAAATAGCAGAGGGAATGAGAAAGGTGAAAGGAATCGAAACAATTGCAAATAGGATCACCAGCAGCACAGAGCTGTGTTCAGTTCACGTGAGGGAGCTTAAACGTTTGATTGTAATGATGGAGTAGGGTAGTATTTCATACACAGCCCTGTCATGAAAGCTCTTCACAGTGGACATCCTGCTTAATTTAAGCAGTGACGGATCAACTCTGAAAACATTCGTAATAATTCATTAAAACATTTTTTTTTAAACAACTCAAGCCTGCTAAATATGCAGGATATTATAAAACAGAAGCAAAGAAGTTAAGTCGTTAACCAGCAAACCCTGGCATATTTTCCATTTGAAAAAAGTTGAGCCAAAACATTTCTGTCATTTATCACGCTTGGATAATGAATGAATGAACCAAGCATATGTTTAAATAAAATCTGAAACAGCCAAGAACATTGCAAATCAGTGCATCTCTAATATTAATGTTAACAAAAATGTAACTATAAACCCTGCCCCCCCCCCCCGAGCAGTTAGAACAGACACGTTCACTTTGAGCAGCAACATTAACAGTGAAAATATTAGCAGTGTGGAATTACGTAACACGTAATCTCCAGAGAAAGTATAGAAACGATCTGAAATTACTGTTCATCCCAGATACTACTACTAATAAAAACACAACCCAGAACACTGAGTCATGTAATGGTTTTGCTGTACCTCTAATCAGTTTTAAAAACAAGACATAGCTGGAGATTAAATGACGGATCACTTCCAAGATACAGTCTAGATTATGGTTCCTTAGTCGTTACAGTTGAACAGATGGCCATGTGCTATTATAATCAGTGCAGTGATTATCCAGAAGGCACACTGGTGACATACGGGAAAAGCAAAAAACAGTGAAGTGCATGTGTGCGATTAGGAGAGCAGAAGAGATATATAACGGGGAGACGGGCAAAAGAAAAATGCTCTGTGGTCAGAACACAGTTGTAAAAGGACTCAAAAGAACCAGCTGTCACCCTGGCCAGGGGATACCAAGCGTGCCTGGCTCAGCAAGAGCAGCTGCCAGTGGGGCTGCAAAAAGGGACACACACACACACACACACACACGCGGGGTAAACAGGCATTTAGCCACGCAATCAATACAACTCAGTTACAGGCACTCAAAGAAATCAGATGTGAAAAATGATCCTGAGAAGAAAAATCCTCCTCCTTATATAGCATATAGCTAATCTCTGCTATACCGCCACATTAAACGAGACAACAAATTCTCCAAACTTATGAATTTGACCAGTGCCTGGCACAAATCCCAGTAACCCGATTTGCCCAAGGAACAACAACTAAGTGCTCAGAAATGCCGCACACAATTAGACGTCCTGATCAAGAAAGCGGAGCTGACCATTGCCCTTGAAAGGTTAAAAAAAATACAAATAAATAAAAAAACCATGGTCAACACACATTAGCACACGTGAGTAACGGTAACAAACAGCGCCTGAACTGATGGTCACTACGGTACAGAGGTCAGCATGACTGCACTATTACCGCGAGTGTTACACTGCAAGTAGCACAAGCTTCCAGTCTAAGCAACGTAAAACACGGGAAAAATTCTAACACCCAAGAACAAATCAAACACTTCATTTGTATTATTAAACAAAAACAACCAATTACAACAGCAACTAAAGTATCATGACAATAGCTAATCTAACTACGATTACTGTCCATCAAAATAGCAGTGGCATCACGATTAGTGCTTCTGCCTCTCAGCTACAGAGGCCCCTGGTTCGATTCCCAGCCTGGGCACCCATGCGAGTTTGGATGTTCTCTCCAAGTTTGTATTGGTTTCCCATTTCCCATCAAGGTAGTATAAAAAGGTGTTATTTAAACTAGTGTATCTATCGTGTCCCAGTGAGAGTATGCTCCTCATGCAAGGGACACCCTGCCCATGGTAGGTTCCTCTACTTCCTTCACATTGCACCCTCTGCTATATAAACCCCTTGAAGCAGTAGTAGCAATGTGCTTTCCGAATTTGCGCAGAGCTGCCATGAGATGTGGGATGATCTCCCGTCTGGTGTGGTCTCCCTCAGACACAGCAAGTCATGCCAATGTGATGAACAACCCAGCCAGAAGGCAGCACTGGGACTAGCAACTGACTGCTGCAACACACAAGCACCAGCTATTGAGTTACATTATAAGAAGCTATATTATAGTATAACAGTATAACATTGCTATCTGAACTCTCGGCAGCTGAATTCCTGTTAAGGCGAATGGTTGTCTTGATTCAACATTCACATTTCAAAAAGTGTCATACACACCTTAAGAGTCCACATATTCACTCCTTCATGTAACCAGGCGGAATGCCAAGTGTATGCACAAGATGCAAATGACTGAAGTTGAAAAGAGTATACAGACTGCACCTAAATGCACACAAAAGACCCCACCAGCTTTGCACTCTTGGAGGTGGTTTGGCTTTGAAAAGACGAAGGAAGAAGGTCTAAATTACGTTAGAAATCGGTTGCTGATAAAAACAGCTCGACAGGCAGATCTGCAAACTATCCAGCAAGAAGAATATGAAAATTATAAGCGAGTTATCCACTTAAATCAGCCGAGGTACCAGGACAAAAACACACTCGGCAAACCTTAATGGAAAAATTGTACCAAAGAGAGTGCTTTATGAAAAGATAAGCCACAGACGGCAAGACATGCGCGTTCACCATTTTTACCAATATGCAGAAGTATGCTTTAGTGGCAATTCGAATAATATTAAAGCATTATATTTTTCACTTGTAACAACTGTCACGTCTTATTCCGAGACCAAAATTGCAGTACTTTACATACACATCTATTTAAGTATACAATAACTATTACAAATGCATTTACATTGTAAGGGCACATATTCCTTTACCCGCTGCTAATCATATTTTGGCATCAGCTGCATCAGAAGCATCTCTATTCCCTCTGTTCTGCATAACGCAAGAATTTTAGATCAGTAAATCAGTCTCCACAATCTGCCTTAACAGAGAAACAGTGAGAACGGTCATAAACATTTGCACGGCCTCACAAGGTGTTCTAACAACAAGAGCCACCGAGATAGCTATTCAATAGTCTGGAACATTTTCAACTGGACACATTTTCAACTGGACAGACAGGCGGTTAAACTACTGACAGGCAGGCGAGTCTTTAGAGTCCAGTCAGAACAGAAGTGTGCTTTAGCTGCTAAAGGAAACAATTAATCAGTACTTACACGAAAACGGTTTGGATTTCACATAACGTACACTGCACAAACAACAGCTGTTTGAAAACTACACAAAAGGCGAGACTGGCATAGCAGGTGGAAATACGAACCAGTTCAATAGCCCATAAAAGAAGCGACCAAAAAGGAGTATGCAGAAAGCGAGACAGCGCAGAGACAAGACAATGATGCAACATCTAGAAACAGTGCTCAATTAAACAGCAGTAAATGCATATTAAAGATCATTGATGTTGTGACAAAAACGTCACAAATGTACAACCCAACATGACACCCAACAAATCAAGTAAAAGAACCTGCGTTAACGGACATTTAGAAGTATGTGATCCTCTAGAAAAAGGTTTACAACTAATTGAGATTAAGGACCCAACACTGGTGAATTGGCAGAGGTGGGATCTGAACCCTGGAAACTATGGACCATAGGAGAGTACCTTATTCACTGAGGCCAACAGTCCAACAGCTTCACTACTTAACACAAATACACTGCTCACAAAAACTACATGATATTTTATTTGAGGTATCCACTAAATTTTGTGAGCAGTATAAAACAAATTATCTGATGTACACAAAATGCAGAGTGTTTAAACAAAAACCAGCTAAAAACAGCTGGAGGCTTTACAGAGAATGGTCTGAAAAAGAGAATAGCCTGAAAAATAGAATAGCCAGTTAGGGTGGTTCTCTGGGTGCAAATGTGAACGATCAGACTGGTTTGAGCTGATAAAAAGAAAAGTGACTCAAATAGGCACTCATTACAAACAAGGTATGCAGAAAAGCAGCTCTGAATGCATGACACAAAAAACCTTGAGGCGGATGAGCTACACCATAAGCAGACCACACTGGATGACACTTGCTGTCAAAAGTACAGGCAACTCAGTCTACAGCGGCCTAAGACTTACCAATGTAGAACAACAAAAGATTGGAAGATTGCCTGGTCTGAGGAGTTGATTCCAGCTGTGTTCGGGTCAGAATTAGGCAGAAGAAAAATCACAGGAAAGCTTAGATCCATCCTGACTTGTATCCACAGTTCAGGCTAGTGGTGTGGGGGATATTTTCTTGGGACGCTCTCATTCATTCTTTCGTTTTCTTGACCGCTCTTGAGACAAGTAGGTGCCTAGCCAGCAGCACAAGGCAGGAACAATCCTAGACAGGGCACCTTGGCACACTTTGGGCTCCTTAATATCAACTGCAACCAACAACTATGTGACGTCAATCAGTCAAACCACACAGCGTATTGTTGCTGACCATGTCCATCCCTTTATGAGCACACTTCTGAGGGCTACTTCCAACAGGATAACACACACACACACACACACCACAATGCTCAACTCATCTCAAACTGGTTTCTTAAATATGATGAACAGTGTATTAAGGACATCCAGCCGACAAATCTTCTGATAACCTCATATCAATATCGACCAAAATCTCTGCTGAATGTTTTCAGCACCTGGTTGAATCTAAGCCACAAAGAATCCAGGAAGAGACTGGAACCCGCTACTAGCAATGTGTACCTAATATTGTGTCCGGTAAGTGTGTAGAGGTCAAACAATATACAAACAGTACAGCTCTACAAACAAAAACAAAGAAAAACAAACCAGATATGAGGGAAGTGGCACAGCTAAACCACGTAAGCTTAAGAAACATTTAACAGCCTGGTGCCCAATTCACCCAGATGTAGTTTTAATTGTCATTTTAAATTAAAGAACGAAGCGCTTGTTATTGACCCACATAAACAGGAGCTGATCTGGATTAAATGCATGTCAGTGCAGCTAGCTAGAACCAATAATCTGACACCTCGGTAGTTTATTGTTGTTTTAGAAGATCTATTGGTACTAAAAGTCTGAACTTTATTTTTGTACAGCACGAACCCGAAAGCTAGCAAGGCAATTCCTGACGAACCCTGAACCCACAACCTTAATGCAATTAGCGACCCATTAAAGAGCTGCACAGAACGCTGGAGCTAGCTTGTTAGCAGGATATCCAAATAGCATCACCTAGTAGTCGGTCTACACGAGCTTCCCGTATTAACGCGACTACAAATGAATTAAACGGCACGGAAATCGGCAGAAAACGTTTCCTAAACGTACAAACCTTTAACACGGCGATAATGACAAACTGGCGAATCTCTGCCATGTTTACAAGCGACCAGCGTTCGCCTCCAAAGCTAATCGCTAGCTGACCGTTGTTTCAAACCTAAAATGCTGCTGGTTCTTAATAATAAACCAGACATGGTGCACATTTAGCAGAATTACGCGCTTACCTCTACAAAAACAGCCGTGTATTTATATTCTTAAAAAGCGCCACATGAATAATCCGCTCGCTGTTTATCGTCTGGTCGGTTCAGTTTGCACATAAGCGGAGCTCCAGCCGGCAGCCTCGGACTTCCACACTAGCCTTAAATACATTCATACGATAGCCGCTAGAGGCGCTGCTGCTCCCGGGCGGCTCAAATCAAACGAGTCTAAATGAGTCTCCCGGACTACAAAAACGTAGCTAGTGTGTTATTAGCAAGATACTGTGCTATTGGGAGCTAATGACTTAAAAGTGACTCAAGATATTTACATTTCTTTAAATTCATTTGAATATTCCTCGTTTCTATAAGGCTACAGACTTTTCAGAAGACATCTTTGTCAAGCTTAAACACTTTTATGTTGCAAAGACAAGCCAGCGTTTTAGGATCCCATCACAATATGTTTTCCATCCTGTCATGGACAAACACAGCGTAAATAAATCATGTTTTTAAAGCTCTATACAAACTGTTGACTCATTTTCAGAAAGATTCCTCTTTCGTCCCCCCTTCAAGAGTTTTTTTTTTTTACATGGGCCTTCAAAACTTTTAGTTATAGTTATGATGATTATTGTTGTTGTTATAAAGATGAGTTTCATTCCTCACATCAGAAACGCAACTATCTTCGAACAAAGATTGTCATTTAATTTCTCGAGTCACTGTTGTATTATGGCGTTGTTAGCCTCCCTGTTCTACAGTAGAGAGACTGTGTGGCGTCCCTGGCGACTCTCGGCGTGTGTTCCAGGTTTGGCACACCAGATTTATTTTGCCTTTAAGTGTAAACGTAATCTGGTAAATACGTTAAAGTACTGTATTATAATCACACAGACTACTGTTTATATTTTCTGAGCAGTCAAACATTTTCGTAGCTAACATTTTGTGTTGCTGCTCATCAAAGAGGAACTCAAAGAGGTCTAGCATTAGGTCAGCATAGATAAGTTCTTTAATTTGTCTAACTTTCTCCTAAACTATGATTCTCACGCAGCCAAAAGGCTGCTTAAAATTTTAGCTTTATTATGAGCAGTTTTCCTGGTATCACAGCTTCTTTTCTTCTGGCAAGAGTATAATAAATCGATTATAATGCTTTGCTTATTTGGGAGCTTACAGATACAGCATCTTGATAACAGGGTGGACAAGGATTTAAGGACTGAACAGAGATAAGAATTTAAAAATTACATTTCTAAAGCACAAACAGTTGAGAACGTCATGAGAACAATTTATATATTTTTAGTAATATAAATTAGAATTTGCTCAACACGAGACACTTCAGGTTGTGACTGCAGAACAACCGTTCCAACAACCACAATGAAAAAAGTCCACCGGTAAGTCTCGAAATATTCCGCAATCGCACTTAAAATGGACACAATTTTAACTGATTTAAGTGATGCTGATGTATAAGATTAGCTTATCTTACCATCAACACATATCATGATGTGACTGTAACACACTAACACGGTCTGATATGATACAAAAAGTGCATTACAATACCTCTTTTAGTTTACTACTTAGCTTGGTAAAATTTCCACTTATGCACCAGAAAGTATTGATATCTATTAAATGTAATACAATTTGAAAAAAGGGGGTGCCTTTGGATGAGTAGTGTAGACCAATTAAAATAAAAACGAATAAAATAAATCAGGTCTATAACAATACTGGACTGAAAGTCTGTGTCACTCTTTCATTACACTCTTAGTTAACACCCCATTATGCGGTGTAATTACCCTTCCCTATCCAGTTGCGCATTCAGCACCAGTCAATTTCTTAAGTTTATCAATAATTCACTCATGCACTCATGAGACTCGGCTGTCTAGGAGAAGTACTCGGATACTTTTCACTTCATACCAGCCTATAGTATTACTGAGGGACATAATGAAGATATTTTACACAGTGGCTCTCTGGAGTCAGACCTCCAGTGCCAACTGTATCAAGTGAAGTTTCACATTTAAGATGCATGCATTAGAAACCAGGGATATCAGAATCCATTAGCGGTATCTGTCTATGCCCCATACCCTCCTGTGGTTTTCTTTCTTGTAACCTACACTACATGGCCAATAATATATAGACGCCATTTGTAATGAGAGTATTCTCCGACACGCAACATTTCGGCCACACACATTAACAGCTGCAAGCATGAAGCTTTGTAACGTTCATACATTGGCAACTGAATGCAGCAACGTGGCACTGTCATAGGAGGCATAACCAATTCTGCCTTGTAAGAGCTGTTCCAGTCAACCTCAAGTGCTGCTTCTTAGAAGATAGAACCTCTAGGAGCAACAACGGCTCAGCTCTAAAGATATGGAAGCTCACAAAATGTGACTAAAGCACATGTCGTGTTCTAAAATCTAGTGCAGCACTTGCTGCTAAACTCTAAACCATCTCTGCAGTCAATAAGGATTGAGTTCCCATGTTCGAGCTGCAGCACACAAGTGTGAGGGCACCAAGAGTCCAGCAATGTCAAGCACTGAGCAAAAAGGGGTGTAAATCATACTCACGTCGACCCTGAATTGAGTGATTTTGAGTGATTGATACATTTTCATTTTAGTTGAAAAGTCAAGGTTGCATTACAGAAGGACATCTTTTAGTGTGAAACGTTTAGTGTGAAGTGTTTCATTAAGATAATAAAAAACAAGGTGTTGAAAATACACTGGCAAACCACCCAAAATGGAAAAGATGAAAGCAGTGCCTTCCTTTACCTTGCCTTCTGTAACTTTCTTTACACAAGTACCTCATGATTATTCAGTCCTCAATCCACTTCTATTTGGAAAACAGTAGAAGAAAACATTGTGGTCATTGTTACTGGAGAATGCAAGAAATAATTAGCTGATTCTGGTGTTGAACTCAACTGGCCTGCACTAAAACCTCAGCCTAAAGCAACTCCTTTGGGATGAATTGGAATGACAACTGCGAGCCAGAGTATGACTTCAGTTACGCTCTAGCCGATAAATGGATGCAAGGGGAGGCTGTTACAGACATCATACTGTATTAATGCCCATGGTTTGTTTTTCAGCTTGTTTTTTAGCTTATACTTCAGTAGTCACTGCACTTTGTAGTTCTAAAACTACAGTCTGTAAACCATCTGTTTCTCCAAATACTTTGATCGTCTCTTACTTTGTTCTCTAATGGCCAGGACCACACCCACCAACCCGAGCCACCACATATCAGGTACTATTTGGGTGGTGGATCATCCTTAGCACTGAGTTGATGGTGTGTTAGTGTGCGTTGTGCTGCGTTGTGCTGATGGAGTTTTAAACCACCTCAGTGTCAGTGCTGTACTGAAAATAGTCCACAAGCCAAAAATATCCAGCCACCAGCATCCTGTGAACACTGGTGAAGGATTAGAAGACGATTAACACAAACTGTACAGCAACAGATGAGATACTATCTCTGAGTCCAGCAGCACTACTGTGTCTGATCCACTCATGCCAGCCCAACACACACAACCACACCACCACCCCAAACAATACCTGATCTGTGGTGCTCCTGAGTGAAGAGGACTAACAAAGTGGTTTACATACAAAATAATGGTCTACAGTCTGTAATTGTAGAACTACAAAGTACAGGGGCCACTAAAACGTAAATAAAAAATAACTCACTCCGTTTCTTATCCACTTTATCCTGGACACACACTTACACACTAGGGACACTTTAGCATAATCAGTTTACCTAAAGAATGTCTTTGGACTGTGGGAGGAAAGTAAATCCACACGAACACAGGGAGGACCCAGATCGCTCCACCTAGCTCCACCAGAACCTGCTCACTGTGAGGCAATGGTCCTACCCACTGAGCCACTGTGGTGCCCGTAATAAAGAATAAGCAGAATATGAATAAAAAAATATATAGGATGCCCAAGATCTTTGCACAGTATTGTACCTGCTACATATTCTCATTTACACATGTATGTTTTTCTTTGTATTTCAAAGTGTAGCTTGTCTATGCCTTTTTTGGTTAAGTATGTTAGAGGGCTTTGCAAAGGTAAGAATGATGCCAGAAGTACAGCAGAAATTGATGAATAAAGACTTGTGTTCTGAAGATGATTATACATGTGTAACAGACCATCTCAAAGGAGAGATTCCAACCCTAGAACTCTGCCAGGCAGGGTGCCTTGCCATTTAAAACACAGATTTTTCCACACTGCTGTCAGACTGGGATGCAAATGGTGTTTAACTAGTCTGACTCTCAGCCAAAATGAAAGGGTGCGCTATAGAAACGCAGCCTTCGCACACAAATGATGTTTTATTTAAATCCCAAAGCAAAAAAAACCATCTTGAAATAAGTCAAGCAAAAAAAAAAAGTCAGCTGTTTACAGCTAGAAAGACATTTCGACCATATTATCATTTTCTCCTTCTAAGCAAGTAACATGCAAATAGGAAGCATGCACCTGGTTGTGTTATACATGACTGAGGTCTGAAAAACAAGAAATACAAGAGCAGCCCTTTAAGGACGAATCACTCCACTTTCATTTCAGCTTCCAAAAAAACGCCAGCTCAGCCACAGTAAGGAAATGACATCATTGTTTGTGGTTCTGCAGCAGATGGAGGAAAGGGAACAGCCCCTCCCTGAGCCGACAGCATAGCCAACGTGCCATATGATGGAGCTGAAACTGTTTGGTTAACACGTGGCCCACTCAGCCTTCTCCCTGCCCAGCATGAATAGTCACGGGAGCTCCTGTAGCAACTGCTTCATCAGCAAACTCATGAATACATTCATTCACCTTTCTAAATGATCCAAATGACCCCTGTGTGAGTGCGTATGACATTAGGTTAGATTCACCATTGTTTCATATACATATATATATATATATATGTACAGTCGATTCCAGTTAATGGGACCACATTGGGACACGATGGTTTTGGTCCTAATAACCGGCTGGTCCGATTAAACGAACATGCCCTATGTTACAAGACGGGACGTG